>VYZU01013308.1:21260-35428 GCA_013401355.1 Ceyx cyanopectus
GCCGCCGCCGCCGCCCGGGGGGCGCGGAGGGGACCCGCGTTACGAAACCGCGGCGGGACGAATGCGGGGTGCGCTCGGCGTCCCCTCGGTGTCCCCGGCTGCGCTCCACGGTGAAAGGACAGGCGCGGCTCCGTCCGCGGGGCCCCGCTGCCCGCCCGCAAAGGGCCGCACGCACACACGACAAACACAGCTGACAGCTCCCGGCGCTGCCAAAGACCCTTCGCCGCACGGCACCCGCGCTGCCGTCAGCCCCCAGCGCTGCCCGGCACGGCCGCGCTGTCCCCACCGCCGCGGCTAACGGTCCCTTAGCCGGTCCCGCGTCCCTCTCCCGCAACAGCCGCTCCTCGGCAGAGCCCCGCGCCCTCCCCGGGGGTGCTCCCGCCCCGCCGCGCGTTCCCCGCCGCCTCCCGAGCCCCACGTCCGCTGCGCGGCTCCGCGCTCCCCTCGCCGCCCCGCACTCACAGCCGGGAGCCGGCCCCGCCTCGCCCCGCAGGAGCTGCCGCCCGGGTGGGTCGTGTCCCGGTCGGGTGGGACGCGGAGCGATGCGGTGCGGTGCGCTCGGGCCTCTCCGCCGCCGCCGGTCGCGCTGCCAGCGCTGCTCCAAAACAAAGGGGCTGGCGGGGCATGTGACCACCGACCGCACATGATGTCACGGCGGCTCCCGCGCGGCCTTGGGAGCTGTAGTCCCGTCGCCCCGCCCGGGGACTGCGGTGCTGCTGACGAGCTGCGGGAGCAGCGGCCCCGGGGGCGGTCAGCGCTGCGTTGCGGGGACAACCCGCAAAGGGACACCGAGGGGCACCGCACCTCTTACCGTTCGCCTTTCCCGGGCTGGGATTGCGGGACAACACTCACCACCCACCCACCCACCCCCCGCGTTCCTGGGCGGCCCCGCACCGTGAGCACGCAGAAGGTGGGGGGTGGCTCGCTCGGGGTGGCTCCTTTCAGGGGGTGCCCGACGGAGCCCCGAGTAAAACAAACCACACCGGGGCTGGCTGTAGCTTTTCAACCTGCCAGACCAAACCAGAAACTTCCAGACACCCCAAAAAACCCCAAAGCATCCAAAGAGGAGCTTGTCTAGCCCAGCTACAGCTTCACCCGGTTCACAGACAACTTCCAACTGATTGAGTTGGTTTTTTTTCCCCAGTACCTGGTCAAAAGCGACTCAAAACGGGGTGACCCAGAGCAATCCAAGGGTAGTTTTCAGCTGGGATGTGGAGGGTGCTGCTGGCACAGCTGGGAGGTCACAGAGGTGGCAGCCACTCAACTGCAAATATCAAAGCAGGACCCTGTTGTCATCGCTGTGCAATTTCAGGAGCAGGTCTGAGCCTGTCCTGGAGCCCAAATTCACTTCATATCCAAACTATTTGGACTCCGGCCCGTGCTCCCGACGCAGGCTGATGGGACATGCCTGGGAGTATGGGAATTTATTTTTGCTCTGCCCTTTAGCATAAGCAAACTTGGGAGTCTGTAATGTGGAGCAGCCAGGCAGGGCTGAAATTAAGTTCAGGAGCCTTATGCAACTCCCTGGAGCTGCTGTAGGCAGGTAACTGGATGTTTTCTCCTTCCTAGAAGGATTTCCTCTCCCTCCATCCCCTTACCACGGAGGGAAAGGAATCCAGGAGCTGCCACCTACTCTGAATGTTAGATGTCAGGCCCAGGCACAACAGAGCTGCACCCTGTGGTGAACCATCACAGTCTTCTGCTGGGCCTCCCGAGGCTCTCCCTGTGCCCTCTGCTGCCTCACCCAGCCGTGAGGACTCCAGGATTGATCCCCTCTGGAGCAAACCAGGCTCAGATTTTCACTAAGTGAGCTCTGTCCTTCCCCAGGGTTGGGTGAATTGCAGCTTTGCAGGACAGTTAGGATTGCCAATTAAGAGGCTCGAAACGGGTAGCAAATGTCAACTGATTTGGGTATGTAAATCACCAAAATCTTCAAAGAAAAAAATGGGAAACTTCAATCCTGCCAAGTTAAAACTCCAAACTGCTTAATAAATTTCATTAGAAGGGAGAGCACTCAGTCAATTTTTGGTTGGAAAAGCAAGAAGGACCCCAAACAACATCAACAGCAGCAGAAAGTTCACCTTGAATAGCTCAGATGTGTTGCAAGAACTTATTTCACCCACTGCATATAAAAAATAATATTAACTGGAAGTTACAAAGGCATTAAAACTAGAAGTATATGATGTTTTGCTTAAAATAAATCCCTTATCTGCTGGATCCTCTTGTCTGGCCTGTCCTTCAGTAAGTCCTGGGCTCATTGTGACTGTGGAGGGTTCACTTCAGAAGGCATTAAATGGGATTAAAGGATTGAGTCATGGGAAGGAAAAATAAAACACCTGAGAGAGGGTCAAGATATCTCAGAATTAGCTTGAAAGAGCTGTAGGGAGAATGTTTACTCCAATAAAAACTGCACGTGGCCAAAAATCCCTGGTGTGAAGAGGCTAAAGGGAGCATTTCAAAGGAAAACACTCATTAAAAACGCTGATTGAGCAATCAATGGTTTCCTAACGTGCACATGGACTTCTGCAGTCACACTTTGGCAGGCCCACGTCACCTGGGATGTCTGAAATTCAGGCTGCTTGAGTTGCTGCTCCATCCCATTGGCCCTCATTCCTCTGCTGGCAGAGGGATTGGCTGTTCTTGCTCAAGCTGAGCCCAGCATTTCTCCCCAAATAAGCAGTTGCACCTGCCTGGGAAGCCAAAGCTAATTATTAAAGGTTACTCATTTCTATAAAGCTTTGCTAATGCCTTTTTTTTTTTTTTTTTTTGATCAACCTAAAGGACTTGTAAATCATTTAGGTCAATATTTGCTGAAGAGGGCAGTGCCCGTGGAGCTTTCAGAGGCATCTTTGGGGCACTGGAAAGGTTGAAACCTAAAATTAGAAGGCTGCGTGGAAATGTTGGCACCCATCCATCGATGGTCCTGTGCTTTCTGGTGGTGCTGAGCTGCAGCACCGCTGCTGCCCGGTGCTTTTCTGACACTCACCCATGCAGGGTGCCACCTGAACAGGGCAGGGCATTGCTGGGAGACACAGGAATATTTGGGGATCCTGAGAATTCTCCTCAAGGGATTGTGCTAAAATTAGGCAAGACCCCAGCAATTTGGGTCTGGAGTAGGTCACACACAGAGGAGAACCAAAGGGAGGTCATCAGGAGAACCAAAGGGAGGTCATCAGGAGAACCAAAGGGAGGCCATCAGGAGAACCAAAGGAAGGACACCAGCAGACCCAGGACCACAAGCAGGATTGCTACCCTGGACTTCAGAAAGCACGTGTCTCCTTTTTCCAGCTGGTATCTCCCATCTGCCAGGGCTGGGAGTGGAACTGCAGCCTGGAGAAGAATGAAAGTTGCATCACTGCAGCCATCAACACCCAACTGATGCTTTTCTCACAGCACCAGCAGCATCCAGACACCACGAAACCAACACCTGGAGCCTGCTGGTGTTTGTCTGCTCCTCCAGGGAGGAATCAGGTTGTTGGAGCAAAGGGGATGCTGGCAGAGGAGAGGTGCCATCTCCAGCTGAGCACCTCCAGAAGCATTCCCTGAGCTGCTGCATTGTTCCCACGCTGTTCCCACCCATCCCAGTCAGCCCAGTCCCAACCACAACCATCCACAGGAAGGGTTTTCTCACAGGAGGTGGGTTTTCCACACATCCCTGCAGCACCAACCTCCCCTTTACCCCCTGGCACTGTGCCCCGGGCTCCAGCTCTGCCCTTCAGCCACGATCAGCAGCTCTCTCCTGCAGGAGCTGCCCAGTGCTGGGATCAGAACAGGCAGGAGTGTTGCACCTCCTCATCTCCGAGACCTGGGGGTGTTTTCTGAGTGAAATAAATCCATTTTCCAACCCAAGTGACTGTGGAAAGCTTTGTTTTTTCCCCAAGCTCACAAACTGGTTAGTTTGGGCTAATGTGGGCAAATTAGTTTGGGCTGATAGGTTGTGGAGTCTCCTTCTCTGGAGACATTCCAAACCCACCTGGATGCATCCCTGGGTGACTTGGTTTGGGTGCCCCTGCTCTGGCAGGGGGGTTGGACTAGATGATCTCCAGAGGTCCCTTCCAACCCCTGGCATTCTAGGATTAATTCCCTGGCAGCTGCTGCTCCACCCCTGGCACTGTGGTGCCAACAGCCTCTCTCCAAGCTGACTGGCAAGGCTTGGCTCTCAAAGGATGGAGGGATGCCATGCCATGCCAGGACAACTGGGATGTTCATCTTCTACTCCCAGGATTCCTGCACCCAGCAGAGCAGCTCTACCCTCCAGAAGTCACCCCTGGGCACGGGCATGTGGGGAGGGATGTGGAACCAGCTGCTGTGCCAACACTCAAAACCCCAGCCTGGATCAACACCCTGCTTCGTAAACAAGCTTTGGAGCACCTGCTCTGAGGGCTCAAATGGGACTGTTCCCACTGCTGCTGTGGCTCAGAGCTCTGCTCTTCCCTGAGGAAAGCTCCCAGATCTCTCAGAAAGCAAAGCCAGGCTGAAGCAGCTTCAGAGCAATCATCCTGGGGGAAAAAAAATTGGGATACACAGACAGGCAAGGAAATGGGAAGCAAATAATCCCAGGAAAACCACGCTGCATGAAGGATTGCAGGTTCCAGAGCAGGAGGGAAATCAACACGTTGTGGAGCCAGGAAAAGGTTGTGAAATTTGTGGTTTGCTCTTTGATCCCAAACCTTCCCTCCCTGTCTGTTCCTCAGCAGCAGCATTAGGCAGAAAAGATTGGGAAAATGAGATGGGTTAGTTGGCCAGCTCCTGATAATAAACAGATTATTCTGTCAGTCACCAGACTTTGCAATAAAGAGGCAAATACACACCTCATTTTCTTTAGGTGCTTATTATATATATATATTCCCCCTACTAATAAACTAAACAATGCCTTTTTTTAAAGCACATGAAAAGGAGTATGACATGCTGAAGCTCTGCTGTGTTTCCCTGGGGCAGAGAGCACAGAGACAGAGATTTCATTGGAATATGAAGATACTCCACTTTCTTTTTCATGGAAAATGTCTTTAAAATGGTTAATTAACGTTTCACTGACATTTGAATGTCTTTTAAATGGTTTAAAATTACTACGGATTGGCAGAAGAACTAAAGTAGCATTTCTACAGTTAGCAACCTCAAATTAGAAGCAATAAACTTTTAGAAGTTACCTGTTTCCTCGAGTCTAAAATGACTTTGGTCCCCTCTTTCTCCAAAAATCCCACACGTAGTCAGATGCTCCTCGGCTCTGGGTAACACTTAGCACAGCCCCCGAGCCGGGCTCCACCTCCTGGCCCTGCCAGCAGCCAGTACAAGTACCCGTCACGCTTCCCAAGCGTCCTGGCATTCCCCAGCTCCTCGCCTGGCCCGCTGCAGCTGTCCCAATGCCCTACATTCCAAAGGCGGCTTCCCGGGTGGCTCCCGCAGCCCAGGAGCTGAGAGTCACCCAGGAGCTTCCCCAGCACCTCGCCGGGCTCCCTGCTCCTGCTCCTGCCCAGGGCCGTGCTGGGGATGCATCCCAGGGATGGGGATGCTGCCAGTCAAGCTCCTGTGAGCACATCCCACCTCCTGCTCTTGGAGCATCCCCTGCGCGCTGCTGTCCTGGGTAATCCACAGCTTCCAGCACCCCGGCACTGCCAGGGCTGGCTGCCCAGGCTCTCCAGGCTGCACACTGCTGAGTGAGTGAGCTGTGGGGGGGACATGGTGCTGGAGAGGGCAGGAGGACCAGCCTGGAGAGAGGCCTGGGGACAGGGTGGGAGCAGAGCTGCCCCACAGCATCCTGTGCTTCTCTGGCCACTTCTGCCAGGAACCCCCTGTGCTCACAGCCAGAAATAGGGCTGTATTTAGTCAAGATGATTCAGATGAGGCTCAGAAACAAACCAGTCAGGCAGAGCTGACACCTTGAGGTCCAGCACCCAGGCAGTTCAAACACTCTGGGGGTACTTTCCCTTCCTCCTCTGGAAATACTACAACTTTTTCAGCTCTTCCTCTTTTGATATTTTAAACCCCTGCACTTCAAGCCTTAGTTTGCATAAGGATGTTAGCAACTCACTTACTTGCTTCTAATTTGAGGTCATTCACAGTTCAGTTACATAAACTGCACTAACGATCTTTACCACTGGCAATAATTAGCAAAAGGACAATTTTTACAGGGTCATCTCTGCTCAGATTAATCTGCCACCTGCTCAGCTACTTAGCTAAGAATCTGACAACTTAATTCCTCCAGCAGGGCTCGTTCACATTCCATCTCTATTTAAGATTAAAGACCCTTCCTAGATGAGGTCTAAAGACCAGTTGATACTCCAGTTTAGATTTACCTGCCAAAGAGACCCTGCTGAGAAATTGCCAAAGCTCCAGGAGTTTAAAACTTGTTGAGACTTCAGCCACTGTAACAACGAATCAAAACCCACTGGGCACTATAATCCTTTTTTTTTTTCAGCTAATGTTCACGTTCATCCAACTGAAAGCTTAAGGTTAGTCGTGGACTAAACAAAATATCTGTGGAGGAAAAGAATAAACTGGAAATCTGCCAGACCTCTGTGCTGGCTTGGTGCAGGAGAGAGTGTGTGTGGAGGTGTCCAGTCAAATTGCACTTTGTTATGGATTTATTTCTTGAAAACATAGAATCATCATGAACATTTTGGCTTCTTTCCAGTTTGTTGCTCTCCCCCCAGCCTGAGAGAGGCTGAGCTCTCAGTGTTTGGCTGCCAGGGAGGGTCCAACTCTAGTGGGAGGTGTCCCTGCCATGGCAGGGGTTGGAACTGGATCAGCTTTAAGGTCCCTTCCAACCCTGACAATTCTGATTCTGTCCCTCATCATGTCAGAAAAGGAGACACAAGAGTCTCTGGCATCACTTTTGTGTTTCTAGTGAGGAATTCATGTTGCAGAAGTGGCAATATTTGCCAAAGACACCCTTAGTTTTCAGATAATTAGAGCAGCTACTAAACGACCCCACATCAGCCAGCAGCAGGAACTACCCCATGTGGTGGCCAAAGAATGATGAGCTGCTGTGTGCACCACACAACATGCCAACTCCCTCATGTAAAGCATCCTGCTGCCAAAGAAAAACTCATTTTCTTTGTGTCCACACAGGTTTCCAGTCTGAGAGCCAGCCCTGCAGACATGGAAGCAAAGGGTCCTGAGGAGAGTCAGACCACGCAGGTCATCGCATTGCCTTCTCCTTAGGGTCTTCTCAAGTGAGAGGTTGAGGATCTTTCCAACCCGAGGAGGAAATCTTCATTTCAAGCTAGCAAAACCCATCATAAGGACTGGAAGGACCACAGTGGTTCTGGGACCAGCAGCTCTAAGCTTCCAAAAAGCAGAGCAAAATTCAGTCCCAGCTCTGGAGCGTGAACTCATCAGTTAGGTATGTGAGAGCAGAGCTGGCTGAGGTCGACCAGCCTTGATGAAATATCAAAGTCAGCATTGCTGTAGACTTACAGCTGAGACTAGGTTTAGTTCCCATGGTTTGGGGCCACACTGTCAGCATTTCCACGGGGCCACTGCTCATCTTCCAGCAGTAGCCTCAAAGAAGGGAAGTTTCAGTCCCAACGGTGCCCCTGCCACTCATTCAAACACAGATCTCCACATAATGGACTGGCAGTGCCATCTCCTCCATTTCCCAGCTCTCCAAGAGCTACTTTGGTGGTTGTGCTAAAGCTGTGGAGCAAGGGCTTGAACTATTAGTGCTCTTACTTCTTCCTGAGGTGGTTGGTTGCAGCAGGAGGTGGAGGTGCATGAAGAATGCAAGATGAGAATGTCACTGCCAGCAGCAGGCCTCCTCTTCTGGCGTGAGCCTAGTTCCATGTGTCCACTTCCAGACATCAAAGGTATAATTTGCTTAGAGGAAGAATTATTTCTGCATAAGCAGCCATTAACTAATAATACAGAGAAGATGCTTTTAAATTCAAATGGGTGGCACAGCAGCCAGAGCTAGACAAGTGACCCAAGCCCCTTGTTACATAAAGCAAAGCAGAAGGGAGTCTGATGTCTGGGTGCTGATGACAAAACCTCTTTGTGAGTAACACTGGCAGAAACTTTTAGAGAGCAGTTGGAACTACAAGAGCACAACTCCTAGTAGCAGCCACCTTTAGGAATCACACTTCTTTGGCTGTTTATGCACAACAGGGGATGGATGATCCTAGGATTCAACCCTTCCAGTTTCACTTGGGTGCATCTCATCTTGGGCTCTAAGGTCTTAGAACACAGAGCTGAGTGACTCCTCAGCTTGTTCTGCCTGCAGCTTTGGGAGTGACCACACTGCACCCCCAGACTGCAATTCAGCTGCTTCAAATACAAGAAACAATTATTTAAATAGTAGTCTTCTTCCACCACTCCCTCAAAAGCCTATGAACAAGGGGATCAAAGATTTCTGAAGCTCATCTGGCCCATCCACACGTCAGGGTTAAGGTTTTGCTGACCTCTCTGGCCAATAACACGGGTGGATTAACGTGATTAGGATAACAACCAGACTTGGAATGCTGAACCCAAAGCATCTGGCATTTAGTTTGGTCTAGCTGGGACTTCTGCATAAGGTGAAAGCACAGTCTGGAGTCATCTGGATTGTTAGCACAAGTCCTGACTGTCCCACTACCCCTAAGGAAACAATAGATGGGAGCAGCAGCTCTGGAAGCATCCCAGTGATTTAAGCAAAACCAGTCTGAGAGCAAAAGCTGGGGAGACAGCAAATGCAGCACCAGTAGAGATCCTCTCAAATAGGAGGTGCTTGTCAAGGGTGAGGGGATAAGATGGGCCAAACCTCTCAAAATCATCCTTGTGTGCTGACTTTGAATGGCTGCTGCCCAGAGGGAGGGAGCTGAGCAGGCTCCAGGAGGTTTTGAAATAGAAGGTGGTGCTGGTTCAGGAGAGTGTCAACTGCAGCCACATGTTTCTTTGCTGGTCCCTCTCAGACTCTCTAGGTTGCTAAGGGCTGTGAAGCTGAGATATGGACCAGCAGTAGTCTGGGATGTCACAGCTTACTGTGGGGCAGGAGTGGTGGATGTGCAGTCTTTAACCAGTCATTCCAGCCAGTTATCTCCAGCTGGTGCAGAGCTGACATCATTCAGTAGGTGTAAGCTGAAGAGGACAGGCAAACACATCAGGAACAGACAAGCCTTCAGCTCTTAGCAGATTAAGTGGTTCATTCAGCCAGCATGCATTTCTTTAATGCAAACAGCAAGAGTGCAGCCAGAACAAGTTGCTAAAGGTTCAAAAGAAGAATGAGCTTGGAAACTGCTACCAGAAATGAACAAGTTGTGTTTGCCCCAGGATGACAGAAGGTGTTGCTGCTGCAGCCCTGGATGATGGAGCAGCTCAGGCAAGCTCAGTGGGTCTCTTACACTTGCAAAAACACAACAGTCACCTGGTGCTTGTCCAAATAACACAGCTACCTACTGATTTGTGGGTTAATCCCTAAGCAAGGGATTCTGTAAATATTAGGCAGCCCTATAGAAACAGACTGCCAGAAGAAGAAAAGAGGGGAGGTGTTTGGCAGAAAAAAGATAATTTGGAGGGTTCAAAAGGTATCCTGTGGGTGTGCAGGGGCACAGATGGAGACAGACTGCAGAGAGTGAGCACTGCTACTATTAGTCAACACTTGCTGGAGCTCCCAAGGTGTTTTCTCCAGCAGTTGGTGGGTAGCCCACTGGCAATCCCACAGCTGCCAGCGACCTACTTACTGCAGGGCTTCCGTTCCCAGCACCCACAGCCACACCAGCCTCACTGCAGCTTTCACAGCTCTGAAGGCTTTGTTTCAAGCTCTGGCAACCTGGAATCGAGTGATTGCTGCTGAATCTCAGCTTTCACTTCAGCAGATAATGAAAATGTGAAGCTTCTCACCATCAGAGAGAAGCCTGATAAGATGGATTCCCTAAGTCCTGATGGTAAACAAATAGAAGCTGAGCTAAGATAGGGTGAAATGATGGGGATTTTAAAAGCACACCTGATAGTTTTGGGGGTCTCCTTTGTTTTCTGATTGTATTCCTGGAGGAGACGTTTATGGAAAGATGGCTTTAAAGAAGGAATTATTTGTTACCAAAAGTTAGCACAAAAGTCAGAACATTTATATCAGCTGGGAAAGCAAAAAGCCAAAGCACTGCAAAGACTAAACAACACAAAGAGAAACCCATTACAAGGAGGTAGGGGAAAGCAGCAGGGAGATTTATTTTGCTTTCCTTCATGTTGATCATCCTACCCTATCCAAAGAACCCTCTGCATCTGGCTCTGTCTGAACGTTGCTTTCACCTCCCTCTTCTAAGCCAAGCTTCCCCTGAACACTGTGAGTTCAGTGCTACAAGCTGGGCACAAAAGAGGAAACCAAACACACAGTAAAAAGATGAGGATTGGCCAGATGAGGATTCCTAGAAGTACCACAAAGGCAAGGTTGGGTAGCACTCACTCCCAAGCTTAGCTGCCAAGCCCTGCATCCCTCTTGGGAGGAGAGGAAGGGGGTGTGAGTTTAACTCCACAGCCTGGGAGTCTCCTCAGCAAGCCAGGGGATTTACCTTGCTACTTTCAGGAGGCTGTGTGGCTTATTCTCAGGCAGCTTGGCTCAGCTTCTCAGCAAAGTGAGGTCCAAGTAGATTCAGTTCAGTGCTGGGTGAAAGCAAAACCTTCAAGCCCTGTGCTCTGCATCTCCCTGCCATGCTGGAGGGTCAGCCCCAGTTCTCTCTAGGTGCTCAGCCCACAGTCCCACCACCATCCCTGTTTATCTTGGGCATAGATGTGACTCCAGCTACCTCCAGCAGTGGGGATGAGGACATGCACGCAGCTCCCAGTCTCTCTCCTTTAGCTTCCACTGCTACCCAGTTGGCTGCATGGACCCATGTGGGACATCACTGTGCTTGAAGACCATCATCTGTGAGATCTCTGATGCTGCTGCACAGAGAGTTACATTGGTTTAGCCTTAAAAAATAAGCCATCCAACATCAGGAGGGCCAGAAAGAGCCACTTGAAGAGCTTTTTCTGAATATGTGATCATTAAAAGCAAAACCCAACCAAACTCAAGCTAAAAGCAGCTCAGTGATTAATAATCACACACCTGGAAAAAAAAAAGATATTTCAAATATATCCTCCTTAGCAGCTCAGCCTGAAGAGCAGATGGTGCATCTATCACCACAGCCAGCAGAGCTGGATAACAGCCAGGGTGGGGAGCAGGTCTTCCCTTGTCACTCCTAATCTTCTCCCATCCAGAGGCATCTTAAGTCCTTTCTAAACACATTGATACCGCCTGAAATTCACTGAAAAAAAACCCCAACAACCCACCTCAAACACCCCAGCCTTTGTTTGTGTTAACAGGATGAGAAAGTGCAAGGCTTCCTGTTATGTGTGTGTGACAGCTCCAGATAAGCAGAGACCTCTGGACAGGAAATCCGCCCAACTTCTGCAGGGTGACTCCTCCGAAGCTTGGCAGCTCTTTTTCAGTTTGAAGTTCCCCAGCAGAATGAGATGGTTGCTGGCCTGAAAATGGGGGACACGCTGGAGAAGAGCTCTGAGGAGCCCCAGGTCCCTTTGGACAGCGAGTGCTCGGTAAAAATGGAGGACCTGCTGGAAGTGTCGAGCGGTGAGAAGGTCAAGTTTGATGACACGGGGTTGTCTTTGGTGCTCCAGAATGGGCTGGAGAACCTTCGGCTGGAAAACTCCCTGACTGATGTCATCCTGTGTGTGGGAAGCAGGGAATTCTCCTGTCACCGGGTGGTCCTTGCTGCAGCCAGTAATTATTTCAGGTAAGGCATGGGAGGGACAAACCCAATAATCCAAATATTCTTCTTAGGCTCGGACTGGTGGTGTCCAAAGAGCATAAAGTGGGTGCTGAACTCTGCAAATCTGCAGTGACTCTCTAAAGCAGGTGCCAAGTTGTGGATCTGCTGGTTCCAGCACTTGGCAAGCCCACTGGAGGACTGCAAAGAAATGGAGAGCACGAGTGGATGAGAAAAAATGGTTGTTTAATTGCAGAATTACTCTGGGATTCGGGCGAAGAGGAATATTCATCCAGATCACACTGTCATTTTGTTTTGTTGAGGTAGGGGTGAGTTTGTGGAACTTGCTAATTATTCCTGGTACCATTCTGTGGGTAAAATGCACATTGCAGAAAATTGCTGGGGAGGAAAGAGAAGGAATTTTCCATCTTTTTTTTTTTAGGATTATTGAAAATCAATGGCAATTGATTTCTCCTTGAAAGCAAGTTTTCCATTTCATCCTCTCCTTTTTCTCCCCTTGGATATTCCTTTTTTCAGTACTGCAGCAGATAGTCTCTCTGAGACTACTGACCAGCAAGAACAAATTACAGACCCAGAGGAACTCAGTATCAGTTTTAACACAGATTTTCCATTATCATTTAGACAATCACATTTGCATGGCTGGGATTTTTTTTCCCCTTTCTTTCTTTTTCGACTGCTACAGTGGTCAGATGACTGAATAGCTGCAGAGGAAACATGAGAATAAAGAACCTGTGACCACTTGTGACATGAGCAGCAAGCTAATTTTAATGGAAACTGGTAAGCTTTGCTGGTAGTGCCTGGAAGAACAGCTCTGTTTTTATCATCTCATCACAGAGATGGTGTCTGTGACTATGTGGAGGGGGGTATTATTTCTACAGAGGGACCACCTAGATCCCAGGTGTGAAAATGTGCAACTAAAAGTGGAGATGCACAAATATTTCTTACCAGCATTGTGTACAGGAAGGAGAGCAGACAAGCAAATTAAAACCAGAATTAGCAACGTGATATTTTGAGAAGAAAAAAAAAAAACAAACTGATTCTTCTTCCTCTTTGAACAAAGGTGTTGCAGTCAGAAGGGACTTGACAGTTTAAAACAGGCAAGAGAGTTTTCTCATAAAACTACTGTTTGGTGGTTTTCCACAGCTGTCCCTCTGAAGGAAGGGGGGTCATCCCAAAACATCTGCTCATGGGGGTAGGATCTGCTCCTGCCAGGAGCTTGTATTTGCCCTGGGCTTGTATTTGCCCTGGCTTCCCATGGAGCTGAGACTTGGGGATGTGTAGATGTGACTTGGTTTAGTTTGGACTCTTCACATTTGGCCTTTTCCAACCTAAACAAGTCTATGGTTGGATGATGTCACCCTGGCAGTGCCTCTTGTCGTGGCTCTTTGGGTTCCTTTCAATCCCATTTGGCAGAGGAAATCTCCAAACTGGGATGGCCCAGTGTGTGTGAGAGGATGGAGGGCTCCAGAGGGGGAAGCTGAGTGTGCTGTCAAGAGGGAAAGGAGGACACAAGTCTGCAGGGAGCTGAGCTTCATTAGTTCTGCTACTCAGGTGGCTTGTTTCATCCAGAAGCTTTGGATTGATCCTTAAATCCCACTGTTCCTGTGAGCACTGCAGGAATGGGGCAGAGCCAAGGGACCCTGTGAGTCACAGAGTGTCACCCAGCAGCATGTTACACAACCCCCTTCCTGAACGTTGGGTGGCTGACTGCTGAACAGAGCCAGCAGCTCCTAACCCTTCCTCCAGCACTGCCTGAGAGCAGCTGGCCCAGGAACTCCTGACGTGTCCTGCACCTAAGGCCAGGACAGCAGGAGCTCTCCCTTCAGCTGGGTGAAGGAACAAAGCTGAGAAACACCAGCTGGCCAAGGTGGAGCAGCAGCTCCTGACTCCTGCACTGTCCAAGCTGCTGGGAGAAGGGCTGGGAGGGGTTGAGGCAATATTTTCCAGAGCATCCTCAAACTCCAGTGTGGCTGTTTGAAGTGAAGTCCATAATTCCAAGCACAAGCACTCCATTGTGGGCGGGTGCTTAAAAAAGGACTTCACAAACTACAACCCCTCATTTAGTTCAGATTTCTCCCTGGTTTGTTTTGTTTTGTTTCTAAATTTTCCCATTTTTAGGTCTCACTGCAAGTAGGCATTTCTTAGAGTAAATGTTGGTTCAAAGGCTGAGTTTAGAACTACCCAGAGACAGGAACCAGGAAAACAGACAACAAAATTAGTAGCCACATCTGAAGGATTTAGAGTCCCAGAGAAAATAACCACACAGCTCTCTGGGTAAGTAGAGAATGGTTCAGAAGCATTAGTACCCAGGAGAGCAGCTCAGCCCTGAGTGGCAATGGGATGGCACACAGTGTGGGGATGAGGTCCCCCCCATCAGAGCAGAAGGAAAGCCACCAGAGGAGTCATCCCTCCTGGATAGTCCTGCCCTGGGCAGACCTGGCACCTTCCAGAGAGCAGTGCAGGTGGAGAGCAGGG
>VYZU01013312.1:8505-40681 GCA_013401355.1 Ceyx cyanopectus
AATTGGTCTCTAACCCAAGCCTCATCAAGAACTTCCTCCCTCCAGATTTCATCTGTGGTCTTGGAGACCTGGGACTCCTGGTAGCTGACCTTAGCAGTAAAGACCGAGGCAAAGGTGGCATTCAGTAACTCAGCCTTCTCTCTGTCCTCAGTCACCAGGGCACCCGCTTTTCTCTCTGCTTGTCATTCACAAAGACACATCTGGAATATGTAGTCCATTCTTGGTCCCTCAGTACAAGAGAGATGTTGCCAAATTGGAGCAAGTCCACTGGAAAGCCAATAAAACATTCAGGGCTTCAGAAAAGAGGCTGAAAGGACCAGGTTTGTTCACTAAGGGGCAACCTAATTACAGTCTTCCACTACTTAAAGTGAAGAAGGAGAAGACAGAGACAGTCTTCTCACAGGTTCCCAGCAGAAGGACCTGAACTGACTGTCCAAGCTGCATCCAGGGAAATTCTGGTAAGACAGAAAGAAAAAATGCCTCCCCCAGGGGTGGTGCAGCATTTGAACAGGTACACAGAGGGGATGTGGAATCTCCATCTCTGGAAACTGTCAACATTCTGCTGGACAAGGCTCCCACAGGTCCTGTCTCTACCTACTTCAAGCAGAAAGACATCTTAAAATTCCCCCTTGCATACAAAAAGTCTTTCTGTCCTAACTGTGTGTCCCTTTCCTTTTCAGGCTGGTGGTGGTGATTGGGGGGCTGCTGCTCCTGTGTGGTCTGGTTTCTCTCTGTGTGAGATGCTGTTTTCATTGTCATCAGAGAGGGGAGGAATCGAGTCCTCGGCCCTATGAGGTCACTGTCATTGCTTTTGATCATGACAGCACCCTTCAGAACACTATTACCTGTGAGTTGGCTTTGAGAGAGGCTGGGGACCCAGCCTGGCTTGAGGGGCTGCACTGTAAAAAGCCCAAATTGTGGCACCTCAGGGCTGGCAGTGGGAATGTCATGGCAGGGAAAGCAGCAGCAGTACACAGCACAGTCTAAAGCTCTCACCAGGCTTCAGGTAGCAAATGCAACCAGATAGTGAATCAGCTGCGACTCGTTTGGGTGGGATTAGGCTCAGTGACACCTGAGGAAGGGGTAATTATGGGATGTTGCTGATAAGCTTTCATACACACACCCCCCACCCCCCTCCCTGCCCTTTAATCCTTCCCCAAAAGGTGGGGAGGAAAAGAGCCTGTGTGCTGCAGATCTATGTATTCTCCTCTAATCACACGGTGCTTTCAGGATGAGTAAAAAAGGCTTTTGTCTCCTGCCTTTCAGCTCTCCATTCTGTGTTTGGGCCTGCTGCCAGGAGAATACTGGCTGTGGCACACTCCCATAATGCTGCGCAGGGCACACCACCCCTCTCAGCATCAGACACTCCTCCAGTCTATGAAGAAGCTCTGCACATGAGCAGATTCACCGTGGCCAAGACGGGGCAGAAAGTGCCAGACCTGGATCCAGTGCCAGAGGAGAAATTGCAGGCATCTGCTGAGGGCAAGGATGCAAAACCAGCCCTCCCAGGACATTAGTGCCTATTTTTACTGAAGGGCAAATAATACAGAATAGTTACATACAGAGACTAATTCTTCTGAGCAGGGTTAGGTATATCAGATTAACCTCCTTATTCTAATGAGAAAGGGAAAAAAGAAAAAAAAAAAAAAAGAAAAAAAAAAAGATCGTTTCAGTTCCAGCACATTTTGATGTCTTCTATTGACACTAGCTACAAATAATCAACAATTGACCTTCCTCATGTCCATTTATTACACAAACACACACCACTAGTATCACACTTTGCACAGACAAACAAGAGGCAGCATTGAAGGGAAATTGCAGATACTGGCTCTGATCTTGCCTCCAGCCTAAGCTTTCTGAGGGTGGCAGAGAGACTTTCACAACAGGAAAAAATAAGGACATATGTGAAGGGCTTAATACTTAGTAAGAACACCAACCTTCTGGAAAGTGCCAACCATTTATAGTAAAATGGGGAAAACAAACAAACAAACAAAAGGATCTGTGTAGGAACACAATCTGCATGTAAACAAACGACAGCATACATTGGTAGTATGTGCAATATATGCCCTACAGGATATATAGAATGAAGACAGGCTCGTTGTGAATAGAATATATAGCAATTCTGTACTAGTAGTCACAAGCTCTTATATTTGAATTAAAAAATATGATGTATGCACTAACAGATCAAACAAGGGAAGAAGCAAGAACACTACCCCTGAAACAAAGATAAATCATATTTCAGTTGTATTCATATTGTATAATTTATTAATTACTTGTAATGTTGCCTTCAAAAGCCGATCAAATTAAATAAGACCATTTAAAACATTTTAAACCATTTCTCAGAAATAATTTGTGAGTCTTTCCCAATAAATACAAATATGTCGAATCATCCAGAAATATGAATCAAACTGTTGGATGAACAAAGGTAAGGACCATCTGTACAGACTTGGAGAATTCTAAGGAAAGTTGGTAAGATAGCTTCAGGGATAGCATAAAGCTGAACTGAACAACCAAAATATCTTTGAAGATTTCCCAGACCTTGCCCAGTCACAGGAATTTTATATCAAAAGGAATTTAATGAGGTCACAATCTTCTTCCTGAATTGCACAGTAATTCCCTAACTCTACTATTAATGACTGATAAACTGGAATGGAATAAATAAGTGACATATAAGGCTATGTCTCTTCTGCTAAAAGCACACTTGAAATACAAACTACTGTTTGTGGAACATCTGCCAGAGTGACCTATTTTCATCAGCTGCTCTCTGAAGTCCAGTCCAAGCCTGACTTCTCCAGCAAACCACAGACCATTTCCTGGAAGGCTCTTGTTTACTCCACGGTAAAAGCCTGAACCGAGCGGAGTCATTTGGATTTGCTGAACATGCGTCAAGCACCATCAAGCCCCGAAGTTTCCAGGAAGGCATCACAATCGTTTCCAGGGGGACATACCGTTCCCAGCCTCCTCCACCCTCTTCCTCCTGCCTCCCAGCCCCAAGCTGTGCGGACACTCAACAGGAGATGGCAGCTCTGCTCCACACGGCAGCGACTCTGCCTCGGCAAAACAGGGATGCGCAATTTGGAATAATTTGCAATAATAAGAGTTACACTGTCATTTATTAATTTTTTTCCTACGGGAAGTTTTAAAATTCTTCAGTTTCCCCTCCTCTGCATCAAATCGCCTCTGCTCTCTCACAATTTCAAGGGGGAAAGTTACAGGGTAGCTGTACCCAGAGCTGATTTCATTCACATTACCTGCTGATTGCAGCACTTCTCACTTCAGAGACAATATTCTCTAACTCTTCAGTCCTTTCCCACCTGCTCACATCCTTCTTTCCTTATTGCACTCTTAGGTGATAGAGCAGGTACCCTCAAGACTTTTTTATTGGCAAGACGTCTAAAATATTTCAAGCTAGTATAATGATAGGTATAACTTCAGTTGCTCAGAGATTGCTTCCTGCTAAACTTACTTCAGATGAGCACTCAGAGCCCATGGGACATGATAAAACAGCAGATTTAAACAAACAAAAAACAGAAGCAGCCCTACAGACACTCTTAACCACAGAAGATGGTGTACCAAAGCAAAAACAGCTGCCAGTGACTGGAGACACTTCACTCTTGCCCTTAGCTCTGGATGATTCAAATACATTCTTTCCTCACAGACAATCAAAAAATGGGGCCAGTCTGTAAAGATCACATGTACTTTATGAAAAAGTAGGACCACATCACATAAAAATACACCAAGTTTACTTATTTACAGAACTGAACTATTTGGTACTGCGAATTGCTGTTATTCTGCTGTTTATTTTACTCCATTAGAGGTGGTTCTATCTCACTGGTGAAGCTGGACATTAAATACACTTTATGTATTGCATTACACTGATCAATAAGCTCTTTGAAATCTTTTATGCTTTCAGACTGAAAATTAAACCTTCATATTATTAAAGAACTAATGCTTTCATGCAACATTTGAAGAAATGTTCATATAGCAACTGTTTTTCCCATGCTTGAGAGCAACAGGGACATCTAACAACTACAGAACAACATACATTAGAAAATTAATAAAAGATTCTGTTAATCATTAAGTAATTCTGTAATACTTTGCTCAGCTGCTTGTGTAAAGCAACTGCTGTCAAATTGGCTGGCCTGGAGTTCCCAGTTTCTGAGCACTTCATTATCCTGCACAAGCAATTATTTTTATTTAAGAATAATTAAATATCTGTATCCAAAGGCTCCTGTACACTTTACACTCTTGAAGAATGTTGTCAAGCTACGTACATATCAGACTGACGTCAGTATTTTGCCTGCAAGTGGAGAAAATAATGCACAAAGCACTGAAAATAACTGCACCATAACCAAGTCACTGACCTTTGGCTCAGCTTCAGCTCACTTGAACAGCCTTGACCAAACAATTCACTTGACCACCCAGCCCTTGACCAACACTGGGAAAAGGGTGGGACCCAAGCAAGCCTAGGACATGTGATCTCAAATGAGAAGAGTAACCAGTCTCCACGGGATACCTTTAGCCTGCACATAATTTGGGCAGGAGCCACATGAGAGGAACAAGAGTACACTGACACCAGGTGCTGCAAAGGAGTTGTCCACCCTTAGTTTCCCATAGGACGTGGTATGTAACCACTGGTCTTCAGAAACACCTCACTGGCCCCACTTGTGTTGCTCCTTTATTTTCCCAGGACAACAACAATACTCATCCCCACCAGAACACTCAGAACCACTGGTTGGAACAAAGGGATCTCTGACTTGTCTTATTCACATATGGGCTTTTATTCTTCACTGCTGCTTTTCACCACACAAAGGTGTTTTCCTTAATCTCCTCATAACATCATATGTATAAATTTAAGCAACTTGAGCATGAGACCATGCAAGCAGTTCAGGAGAAATAAGCAGCTTTTTTTTTTGTAAAAAAGAAAAGAAGATGTAGAAAATAGTGCAGTGAGAGAGCAGTTCAACATAGACAACACAGAGATTTCCCAGTGGAGAGGAAAACAGCTACACAGTTAGCCATTGTTTGCTGGGAGTGACTGTGCACTCACCCGTGGCTAATGTGCTCATACTGGTTCTGAGGCTGCTATAGATCCAGTGTCAAGTGAAACTGGTGACCAGTCACGAGTCATGCAGGAAAGATACGGGGCAAGAACCATGCCATGGATGGACATCAAATAGAGCAGAATCATAAGCAACTTCAGGTATGCTCTCTGTGGTTTAATCACCATTCAAACTACAAAGTAGAGGTTTTCTGACAAGAGAGTCTTTGATGTGCTGAATTCCCATTAAAAAAAAAAAAGGTAGCATATGGAGGCACAAATGGAATGAGCACCCAATTAATGAATTCATTAATTAATGAAGGAAATATCCAGGGGAGTCCAGAGTTGCAGCTGAGCAGTAGCTCCACCAGGTTGCCAAGAGACATCCACCTAGATGAGATCTCAAAGAAACACAGAGCAAATAACAGACATTTATTCTTACTTCACAGAGTTTTAGCCAGTTACCTAAGCTATCTTCTCTCAGAGCTGTGCACTGCAGAGCACCTTGCAGTGATCCTGGAGGACTCTGTGGTACAGCACAGGCTGCACTCTCTGCCCCCACATTCTATGCAGGTATTTTTATCTCCTGCTGCTATGGCTATGGCATTGGCAATGCTTGGGGAACCCCTTTTAGAGTGAATCTCTGACTCTGTGAGCTGCAAACACAGCAATACACACAGCACAGAGCTGTTCTGAGACCTTAAGTGAAAAAAAAAGTCGTTTTGGCACTCTGCAGAGGGCCACTTTCTGCTGGCAGTCCAGGATAGGAAAACCAGCCAATCCCATTCCCAGTTCCTCTCTCTATAACACAGACCCAGAATGTGGGGATTGTCACATGTCCATGGGCTGACATTTTAATGAGAACTCTCAGTCAGATGATTAGCTGTTTGTCACTGCTTCTGCATGTATCACCTTCCTGCCTGCTGTTCTGCCAGTGACGTTACTGTTATTATCGAGCTTGAAGGGAGGGCTGGGAATTCAGCGCCTGATGGGGAGGCAGGGGGAGTGGGAGGAGCGAGGCTTGCGGCTGCATATCCAGGGCTGCATCAGCAGGGCAGGAAGAGTTCAGTAAGGAGATTTATGAACCTCACGTGGGATTTGTTGGGGGAGGAGAACTCAGCAATATGCTCGCAGGCCGTGTCTTTGCAGCAGACCAGGGAAGAGCCCTGAAATTTGTCAACAGAAATTCAAACTCTCATCTTGCTCAGCTGCTTTGTGGATAGTGCTGCAGGTGGAAACACCGATTTACAGGACAAGAGGAGTTTGTGAGAATCTATTAAAATTGCTAGAATGTGTTGGTAGCCTAGGTGAAACAGGCTAGGAAATTTCCACTCTTTTGCCCTTGAGGAAGAGGCATCTATATCACTACAGAGATTCAATATACTTTAGCAGCTGGTAAGCTGAAGGCAGTTGGGAAGCTAGAAGGCCAAACACAGGTATTCTGGAAACACACAGTGCCATGAAACTAGAATCTTCCACAGGTCTAAGTCCTGGGATTCCTTCAGTCTAGGCTATTTGCTATAGAACTGCACAAAAATGATGCCTTCCTTCTGACTCATCCTTCTGAGATCCTCTTGATACTCTATACAACCATGGGGAAATGCTAATACATCCTAGGACAGACAGAAACAAGTTGATGATGCTTCCTGTACAGCTGTCTCCTGTTTGCAGACAACTCCCCTTTAACTGCCATGTCGTTTGTAACATGCACATCACATGACACACTTTCTGTCCCTCGTTGTTTGGCTGTTATAAACAGGGCAACAATCCAGATCCGACGGGGACGAAAAGTACTATTTCTTTGGGTCTTGCGGGTTGACAGCCACTTAGAGAACAAACAGGTCAGGCGCCCCACGCCGCCGGGGATAGAGAGAGGAGCAAGGCAGCCATCCCGCAGTCCCATCTGGATTACGTGCCTGCTCATGCTGTATTTATAACTCCTGAGTCACGCTTGGGGGGAGGTGCTGATGCTCAAGAGGATGTTTATTTGTTGCCTTACAAAAAAGAATGTTTTTTTACATCCTAGATTATTTATCGCCGCGCGTGGGCTGAAAGCGGGACACCCCCCATGCCCGATGCGTGAAGGGTCTGCTCCTTCCCCTCGTCACCCCCCCCCCCCCCCCCCCGGGGGGGGGGGGCGGCCCCCCCCCCCCCCCCCCGCCCCCCCCCCCCCCCCAGCCCCTTCCATTGCGGGGCGATGTGGAGCCGAGCCCCGCCCCGGCGGCAGCGTGACGGCTGCGGGGAGGGGGCGGGGGCGGGGGGCGGTTGCTCCTGCCCATGACGTCAGGGCTCCGGTTTGCTCTCGGAGGGACAGTGCGGGGTCGGTGCTGCGCTTGCGGGGGTGAGCGACGGAGGGTTCCCTGAGTAGCCGGTCGTAGCGGAGGGAGCCGCAGCCCTCGGGAGGGCTCCTCGGGAGGGCTCCCCGGAGTACCCGGCCGGCCCTAGCGGAGGGAACCGCAGCCGTCGGGAGGGAAGGCGACAACCCGGCAGCATGAAGTTCCAGTACAAGGAAGACCACCCGTTCGAGTACAGGAAAAAAGAAGGGGAGAAAATCAGAAAGAAGTACCCCGACAGAGTCCCTGTGAGTGTGGGGCGATTGCGATCTCTGGCGATGGCTGCAGACAACCCCCCCACCCCACCCCCCCGCCTTTGTTTTCCTTGTCATCCGCTTCTTTCTCTATTTTTTTTTCTTTTTTTTTTTTTTTTTTTTTTTNCCCCCATTCCGGGCATCCGCAGTACCTCGGCAGCGAGGACGCTGCTGGCTTCTCTTTTTTCTGGCAGCCTGTGCGTGGGGTTAGGGGGTGGGGAAGGAGCTTCCCATTAGCTCTGTAAAAATGGAGGAGAACAATGAGTGGGCAGTCGGCTGCTGTTCATAGAAGCCAAGATCTCTATCCGTGTCACCTGACGCTTTGCCTTTATTTTCCTTTCTGTTGGCCAGTCTTTTAGAGCCAGGCTTGGCTCGGTTCTTCTCCTTTGCATGAGAGAAAAACGATGCTTCTCAGGCTTTCTGGCCTCCTGTTTCATCATCCCGTGAAAGAAATGTCACTTGGAAAACAAGGTCATTTTCTAGCTAAACTTCCCTTCCTCATCCTTAGGTCTCTTTGGAGTGGTTGTGGAAAACCTACAGCTTTATAATTACAACTAATAATTAAGAAAGAAAAAAAGTAGAATTAAATGCGTTTTGTTTTGGGGTTTTTTGCCTTTTTTTTTTTCTCCTTGTTGCTCTTCCTTTTTAATAATGTTTTGCAAGTGTAATTTCTTTCCATCCCCACTGGAAAGGTCTTGTCCTAGATTTACTGCCCAGCAGTACCCTACATAGAATAACTTGGACTCCTCCATAAATCTGAGGACAAGAGGGAACAATTATACCACGTGTTTTCACTGCAGGCTAACACAGTATTTTATCTCGGGAGTGGCCCTCGGCTGAACCTGGAAAAAGTTTGTGGAAGTCAGTATTTGGGTGCCTTGGTCCTGGCTGTTTTGGGGATCCCTGGCACAGCGTAGCACATCGGACAAGATAGGGAAGCATCAGCAGCTCTGTATGGAGAAAGCCAGGACCAGAAAAACAAGGTGTGCTGTAGTTAAGGATAAATGAAAATGACTCATGGCAAGGTCCAGAGGGGAATTGTGTGGGGTAGCCTATTGTCAGAGCTGCATAGGGAGCAGGTGAATGCAAACTGTTCTTTGCATCACTTCTGAGCCTGCCTTCCTGACAGCAGCATCCTTGAAGATGGCATCCATTTGGCTGTTTACACTGCAGTGCCTTGGTACCTCTCGGCATTTCGTTGCCATTCTACTGCTGGCACAGTCCCACATTACCACAGTCGCCACCTAGCAACAGACCCACAGATAAGCTGTGTCTTCCTTTGAATATTCTCGAGGCGTTGGTTTGTGTGTGTGAAGGGTTTAGTGCTTCAGAAGAGTCGGGCAAACTGACTACAGCTGATGGATGATTAGCAGAGTACCTAGTTCTTTACAAGAGGGAGATCTCCCCTAACTAAGCCCGGGGATGATCTGATTTAAATCTTTCCTAGGGCCTTAGAAGCCCCAACACTCTCACCTCTTCCTCAAGTATGACTTCTTTTCCTTTAAATGACCAGGCTACAAGGCACTCTTTTGAGTTAGCGTGGTCTCATCAGAGCTACTACCTAGCACTCCTGCTTGTCAGTAGATTTGGAAATAGGAGGCAAGAACTAAAGGTTTCTTTTCACTGCAGTTTATTGTTAAATATTGCCTTGTTGGATGTGTGGGTGAAATAATGTGCAAAGTGCTGTTGCAGTTCATGTTACCTGTTCAATGAGATTGGTAAATGCCATGAAGGACAGTTCCACAATTGCATTTTGACAGAAATGCACATTTCCACAAGCTGACTGAAAGAGCTTGAATGCCTTGTACTAACTAATAGAGGTGCTTGAAGTTCTCAAAGTAGAAGAGACAACCAAGTTTTCTATTTTAAAACATAGAATTCACAGCAAGCTTGTCTGTCTGTGTTGGAAGCATCCAAATGGAGCACAGGTTGTAGATACCCAAGCTAGTGTCTCTACTTGGTGACATGCTTTGCAGATATTCACCTGGATCTAGAAGGACTCTCTAGGCTTTTCATGGAAGGAGATCACTTTGGGGTACTTCCTGATTCTCAGGTAAACATTTTGATTAGCTCTGTTAACAACAATTCTGTAGAAGATCTCTTGGTCTGTTTGACCTTAGAGCTGCTGAGCTCCATATCTTCCACTGTCATAATGGCATTAGAATACAGTGAGGATTAGTATTCTGTGTTAAAGGTTCTGGTGGGTCCAGTTGCAAAGCTGGTAGCCTGTTTTTTAATTATTATTTATATGAGTAATGAAATGTCCATAGCTATATGAAGTAGAGAAAATAACCTTAAAGGATATGAACTTCAGAGTAGAAGAGAACTATTGAGGGTTAAAAAAACCCAAACAACCCATTCCTCAATGACCTGATAGTTCTTTTTAATTCTTTGCTTCACTCTAGAGCACTGGGAATTGGTGAATGTAGAAATTAGGATGGGTGACTATTGGGAGCAGGGCTGATTTTATTCCAGGCAGTTTGGAGCTGTAACCTGGAAACAGTTCAGCTTACTTGTGATACTTCTTGTGTTCACGTGTTAGCCTCCTGGCACCTCCTTTGTACCAAATTAACCTGCATTGAGACCATCAAGGTGACCTGATTTTATTTTTTTTCTCTGCCATTATGGTTTATTTTTATGTCTGTTCAGTCCCAGTTTTTTGCACACTGTATTTCTGCAGTTTCTGGGCTGCCAGTGATTTTAGGTCTTTTCACCTAACTGCACTTTAGTGTTCTGCATTTGTTATAGTTTAAATAAATTTCTAAAGGCCTGTTAGCACTACCTGTTTATGAGACTAACATCTTTTTTCTGCTGATGCTTTGTGGTCCATTTCATTTTATGATTCTCATGGGTTGCTTCTTGCTTTTTCTCACTGTCTGTCTAGGTAATTGTGGAAAAAGCACCAAAAGCCAGAGTACCTGACCTAGACAAAAGGAAGTATCTTGTGCCTTCTGACCTCACAGGTAACAAAGGCTGCCTCCTGTTTTCCTGCTTCTCAGTGAGAAGGTCTCAGAAGTGCTTTGTACCCTATGATCAGCACCAGTAAAATACACAGGCAACCTCAACATCTTATCATTACCCCAATTTACTTGTCCTTGTTAGATTTATGTACCTTACAGCCTGGATTACAACATGCAGAATTCTCTGAGATCTTCTGAATTCTCTGAGATCTTCTGAATTCTCTGAGATCTTCTGAATTCTCTGAGATCTTCTGAATTCTCTGAGATCTTCTGAATTCTCTGAGATCTTCTGAATTCTCTGAGATCTTCTGAATTCTCTGAGATCTTCTGAGGTATTCCTCTGACTTGGCTGACATGTTTGTGTCACAGCTGCCTTCTAGCATTGTCAGCAAATGACTGAGCTCTGTAGCACAGGTGGTAGCATAGTCATGAGTCAGTGATGATCTCACTGCAGAGTTGGCAGGAGAGGTATCCTTGTTGCAGGAAGGGGCAGGTTCTTGAAATAGTGCCATTGTTTTCCACCCTTGTGTTTGGAGTCATAACTACAAAATTCCTTTTGCAAATGGCCGTGACCATTGTGTGTGTGATTACATTTCCAGTTGCAAACCTGAATTAGTTAAAGGAACACAGTTTCTTTTTGTTGAAGTATCTAATGGATTGTGAAATACTTTCTTGTAAAGCATAGCTCAAGGAAATAGTAAGGAATTTGTTTTCAGGAATGTTAGGAACATTTACACCAAGGCTAAATTCAATGAGGTGTCATTGATTTATAGGATTTAAAGGTTAAGCTGGTTAGAGGTCTTCCCACCAATCCCTGCAGTAGAGCATTTCATCCCATAGTAGGTGGATTTAGAGAGTGCCTGAGACTTGTCCCTGGGAAACTGCCAGCTCTGAGTGGATTTGCCACAAATGTGGTTACAATTGTGAAGTTACTGCTCTCTTTCCTGCATTGTTAATTTTTCCTTTTTAGGAAAAAAAGCATGTGACTTCAACCACCAAAAGAAAATAGCCATGGTTAGGGGGGAAAAAAAAAACCAACAAAAAACAAACCAACCAACCAAAACATTATTTCACATCTGAGGCATTCTCTTCTGCTCCTCTTCAGTTGGCCAGTTCTACTTCTTAATCCGAAAGAGGATCCACCTGAGGCCAGAAGATGCCCTGTTCTTCTTTGTCAACAATACCATCCCTCCCACCAGTGCTACCATGGGCCAGCTCTATGAGGTAAGCCTGGCCCATCTCTTTCTCCTTTTGCTGGTGTGTCCAGAAGAATGCACATCCTCCCTGAAGAACAGCTGTGCACTACCCAGCTGGCTGTGGATGCAGTTTGGTCACAGATGCCTGAACACAGACCCTCTTGGCCTGAGCTGAATCCCATCTTCTGTATAGGAAAGTTCCATCTTGTAGTTAGAAAGAGGAACCTGAGGAGCCTCATCATTTGAATTGATTGTTTGCTAGCTGAAAGGGCTGTTGTACCAGGTGGTGAATAGTTGCCCCTGCAGTGATATTACTTTAACAAATCATTGAAATAAACAATTTCATTCTTTATATTCCAGAGGATTGTGTCTGGGGCAGAGGTGGTATGGGGAGCAGAACATACATGAGCTTTCCTGTTCATACAAAAGAGATTTCCTTCTAGCCAGTACAAGAACACAGTATCACTGGGCAACCAACTGTGTATAAAAACGTTGTCAAGGAACACATTCTTTGATCACAATTATTTTTTCATTGCTTTTACTGTAAATATGAGGACCTTGTGGGATGCTAAACATAGCTGCCCAGCATTTCTACTGAGCAGTGTTATGTGATCAACCTTAAAGGCATATTGTGTGCCCATCAGAGGAATGTTCCTCCATTATATAGCCATTACCTCATGGCTGGTTTGCAGTCTGGATTGATTTCTCCCTGTTTTCTTGTGCTGTGTGTTTTATTAGGAGACCTGGATCCAGTGTGGTGCTCTGAGCCTTGCTTGACCTGTCACTTTTTGAGAATAACTGGACAATTTGTGTATTGGTGGAGATGGCATAAGATTAACACACACACAGAGCTTTCCAAATCCGTACATGTAGGAGAAAGATATGTCTGTCTGTCCAGAGCTGAGTGCAGGTGTCTGTTCCTGACTTTTTGTGTCAGTGTAATCACTTCACATCTCAGTTTTCCTGCCCAAATATAGAAATACAGTCACGTCAAAGTGTTCTGGAAAACGACACATAAAACCACATTTACCAAATACTGAAGTAACTAGAAGTGATTTTTGACCTCTTTAAGCCTTCCAAGTCTCTCAATCTTAAGGTCCTAGCAGTGCTGAAGTTGTGCTGCACAGCCTGCAGCCATCAGAGCTGTTTCAGTTGCATATGTACAACATGCTCTGGCTATGGCTCTGAGTAAATTCAGTGTCCAGAAACGTGACATGCCTGAATTTAGAAGTAGAGCTGTGGCCAGAGAGGGAGTTGCTATGAGCTCTCTTTGGTATGAGGAAGTAAATAGAGTCTTCAGTGGCAAGAGGGAGAACCAGCAAAAGGCAGGTTATGCCCTCTTGTGGTTACAAAGATCTCTTGGGTTTTTTCACATGCAGGGCTTTGGTTTCTTACTTTTTTTCCCTTTCTTCCCTTGCAGGATAACCACGAGGAAGACTATTTTCTCTATGTGGCCTACAGTGATGAGAGTGTCTATGGCAAGTGAGCAGCAGCCCCTCAGGCATGCAGGAGAGATGGACTGTTGGAATGGATTTGTGGGGGGAGTGTTGGAGAGGAGGAGAGACAATGCCTAAGAGGGGAGGAGAACTGGAAGTGAACCACATGCACAATGCCATCACCTTCCATGCATTAATTATAACCATTGTTTTTTAAATTGAGGGGAGGGAGGGGGACAGTGTATGAAAGGGTGAAATCAGAGGCTAATGAGGGGTTCTGCACTGAGGGAGGGGGAGACTCCACTAATACACTCTTGCCACAGCTGGAAGTAGTAGTTAGCCAGTACTGGAGGCTGCTGGACAAACCAGTGGAGCTGCAGGAGAGTGAGTGGGCAGGTTGGCCATTTTGATGTAACCCTTTCCCTGGCTGCAGAAGGCATGCCATGCATTACACATTGACCTTGTCATGCCTTGCCTGTGGCACAGGCTGCACTCCTGTGAGCATTCAGTGAGCTGTGAAATCCTTCACTGACTGGCACGCAAGGCTGTCCCACGCTGGCAGTCCTCACTCCAGCTGCTACCTGTGAAGTGTTCCAAGAGTACTGTTTTCCCATCACTTCCATCAGTATTAGAAGGGCTAAATGAGGGCTGGGAACTCCTCAGCTGTGAGAGACATGAAGGTTGGAAAAAGGAAGGAAGGATTTTATTTTTTTTTCCTTTGTTGCTTTAATTGCAAGTGCTGAACAGAAGAATTAGAGACAGGCCTTTCATTCTATTAAGTGAAGTCAACTGACAAATTTGTAAGCACAGGGCTGGAAAGGACCTCAAGAGAATGACTAGCCCACTTCAGCTCTGAGAGAGGACTGAGTATACCAAACATGTCCACTGTGGCAGCTGATCAGACTTGTTCTTGGTAAACTTCACTGAGGCAGATGTTGGAGGCTGCTGAGCTTGTCTGTTCAGTTCCTAGCTAGCCTACAAGTAAGAGAGCTTTTCTTGCTCCCTAACCTTAGTGTCCCTTGCTGTGCATTAAGGCAACTAACTATTAATGGTCTTGTTAGTGGTGAACACAAAATTACCTATTGGTGTCCTTGTGCCAGTCATCTGCAGGTTTGAAGATGGCAGAATTCTTGTGGGTTTAGCCTTCCCTTCCATGTCTCATCCCTGTGCAGCCCTTGCACCACATTCACAAGAAATTAGTCACTTCCATGTGTGTTTTGCTGGCTTTTTGTGATTGAACAAGTGCCACTCTTGGCCACAAGAGAGGTGCTTTTAGATTTGACTGGGAAGGGGAATAGATTTTTCCGTAGAGTTTTTTATTATTATTTAATAATTTTATTTCAATCCAGTGTTGTTCTTAGAGAGATGCCAGATAGATGCTGCCCTGTGCAAGCCTTACGCTGTCATGCCAAAGCAGTTTCTTCCCAGTGGCACAAACAGCAGGTTTTTCTCATAACTGCCATCATTCTGAGGAAGGGATGGTGTTTGGGGGGTGAGCTGACTTGCAGGAGAATTCTGGGGTTTTATCTACAAATCGGAGAACTGGACCTGAATTACTGTAAACATTCCTATATTTAGGAGAAGGACCAAGAGGGAGGAAGAGACAAGGAGGATGAAGACAGGCAGATTCCAAAATAGGTTGAAGGTGTTCTCTCTATTCACATGAAGTTAGATCACAGTTTCCTGCATTTCTGAGGAATGAGAAATCAAGATGAGTGCTCCTCTCATTATGGAAGACAGGAAATCAGGTTTCAGCCTTCTCTGACAGGTGATCACAGAGGTACACGAGGCAGAAGAGCATGGTGGGAGTGTGAAGTGGGAGCCACTGTCAGAATTGTGTGAAGCTCAGGGAAGGCAGGGTAGGGGGGCAGGAGGTGCCTGTTTGGTATGGGAAGTAGCATAAGGATGAGAGAAGGAAAGGACCACAAAGGATGTTGACAATGGGTAGACAGAAAATGGGGGAACAGGATGAAGTGGATGGGTTAGTAGCCCCATTTTTTCATCCTGAACTTCAGGTGTGTTATTCCATCATGGATTTATCAGGAATAAATATGTTTGGATGGCTTGTACCTACTGCCAACTTGGGTAATTTCAGTTTCTGTCTGCAGAGCTCAGCCCTCCTTTTGGCCCACTCTCCTCCAATTGCCAGGCTGTTTTCACATCCTTTGGGTGCAAATCTGCATTCATGTCTCTTGTTTTAGGAAGCTCTGAATGTTGTGAAGCAGAGAGCAGAGCCAGGAGCCTCTCTACAGTAAAAGTCAAGCTGGGGGCAGATGGAGTACATGTCTGCTGCAGTCCCACCTGCTGAGGAGCGTGCTGCCAAGCATGTGTCCATGTGTTGTCTCAAATTAGCTGTGCTTTGGGCACACTCAGGAGAGAAAGGGTTGGCATCTTGGTTGCTTGGTTTTGTGTTCAGACCTCCCCTCTCCCACTGCTGGGTTTATCAGTGACATGTGTGGGACTAATCTCAGCTGTTTGTTACATGTAGAGTTTACAATTTAATTTAGTTGTTTTATGGTTCTTTTAACTGGATTGTGTCATTTTCTTCTGTTTCTGCTCTAGTCTGACATTGTATGAGGTAATGATGGTAATTCTTTTTTGTGTTGGTTCTTGTAAAATAAAGTTCATACTACTTGAGTTAAATCAACCAGTCAATAAAGATGCATTTGAAAATCACAGGCTTGATCCAAAAGGGATGAGTAGCATTTCTTTCCTGGGGGATAATAAAGAAAGGGGCAGCACCCCACACCATTTTTCTTCTGCTTTTTCCCATCACCCCAGACTTACTTTGCCCTGTCTGCCAGGACAGGTCTCTCCTTTGTTTGGTTATATTGTCCCCCGCACAAACCCCTCTCTATGTCTTGCTGTGCCACTAATGTGAACTTTAATTAGACCTGGATGACATGAGAAGGTCTCAGTAACCATCATCAGTGTGCTGAGGCAGTCTTTGTCATTTTAAGGCACTGGACAGTCCTAGCCAGCTCATGGGGTCCCAAGGTCACCACTAACCCTGACTGTCCCATCCAGGAGCCCATCTTAGCTACCCCCAGGGCCTTCATCATCTGTCCCAGTGATGCTGCAGCAGGGCTGGTCTCTGGCTCCATAAGCTGGGAGAGCCACTGAGCCAGGCATGGGCTGAGTACCCAGCCTCAGCCATCCCCACAGCTGTGCTGTCACTGAACCTGCTTCTCACCCTGGCCTGCAGAGGAGATTATCATCCTGACCTTCCTCACAACTGATGACCCTTAGGGTTGGAGCTTGTGCCCGGGTGTGGCCACCATCCCTGATGGGTGCAGCAGGACAGGTCCCCTGGTGCCCTGCCAGCCTTGTCCCTCAGGGAGCTCCTAGCCCTCAGTGTCTGTGACAGGCCAGGCTGAGGTGGGACTCTCAGCTGGGGGCAGAGGGTGTGGGGGGAGGGCCTGAGGAGGTGCCTTGGGACCCTCTAAAGATAGCAAAAGCAGAAAGAAGGAAATCTAGGACTCCTTGTAAATTCATCCTGCAGTAGCACAGATCTAGGCTGGTTTTTTGTTGTTTATTTTTTTGCAGCTCTTTGTGCAGTGAGAGGGAAAGAGCCCAGCTGGGAGCTGGCAAGACCAGAGGATGTCATTTGCTCAGCACCACAACTCCACGTTGGACAGCAGCAGCACGTGAGGAGGATAAAGATGAGTGCTGTCACCTGGAGTAGCAGCAAGAGATGTGCTGCTTCTTCCATCTCCTTCCTCCTCCTCACCTGCAGTTTGTGGAGTGGCAGGAAGGGGCTGTTGCTGCAGAGGAGCAACAGTCAGCTCTCACTGAGCAAGGGCATTGCTTGGGGTGCTGAATCACAAGCTGAAGCTCATAGAAATAAGCCTTGCTAGGACTCATAGGAGCTTCTCTTCCCCACTGCACACAGGGTGGAGCCACCGTGTCAGCTTCTGTTGCCAAGCAGGCCAATGGATCCTGGGATGCATTAAGAAGAGTGTGGCCAGCGGGGCAAGGGAGGTTCTCCTCTCTCTCTGCACTGGTGAGGCCACACCTGGAATACTGTGTCCAGTTCTGGGCACCCCAGTTCAATAAAGACAGGGAGCTACTGGAGAGAGTCCAGTGCAGGGCAGCAAGATGCTGCAGGGAGTGGAGATCTCTCTGCTGAGGAGAGGCTGAGAGAGCTGGGGCTCTTTAGCCTGGAGGAGACTGAGGAGTGACCTCATTATTATCTATAAATATGTAAAGGGAAAGTGTCAGGAGGATGGAGCCAGGCTCTTCTCAGTGACATCCAGCAATTAACCCAGCAATCTGCAACTCAAAAAAAAAAAATAAAAAAAAAAAGACCATCACTGAGAAATTCAGGTCTGAGAATCATTTTCTGAGAAGAGCATGGGATAATACACCTTTTTTTCCTGAAGTATTCCATTGAGCCCTCAGCTGCTAGAGGGTACACTCTGCATGAAGATGTTTGATGCTAATGTAACAGTTCCTGCACCCACAGATAGGCAAAGGTTTGTTTTGTTGTGTTGTTTTTTCTTTTTTTTAAATGCAATATCCATTCTTCCATGGGAAACTAGAGTATAAAGCACTGGAGAAATCCCAGACATTTATTGAACACTTAAAAGGCAAGACCACAACTCCCTTGAGCAGGTCCTTAGTGAACAGACAGGAAAATATCCATTTTTATTACCCACTTTGTCCACTTTTTTCTACAGGGCTGTGCCCCATACCCTATTCCCCAGGACATCTCCTCTTTGAATACCTAACTGATGCAGCTTCCTGGGACACAAAGGATGGGGAGAGCCTTCCAGAAACTTCCTTTTGGTGGATTGACCCTGGCCAGATGCCCACCACACTTCCTCAAACAGGGGAGAGAAAATGTAATGAAAAGTTTGTGGGTCAAGATAAGGGCAGGGAGAGATCACTCACCTGTTACCAGCACGGGCAAAACATTCAACTTGGGGAAATTAATGTATTTTATTGACAGTCAAAACCAGAGTAGGATAATAAATAAAAACAAATCATAAAATACTTTCCTCAACTCTCCATTCTTGGCTTCACTCCTGATTTTCTCAACCTCCTGGCAGCCCAAGGGGATGGGGGTTGCAGTCAGTTCATCACAGGTTGCCTCTGCCACTCTTTCCTCCTCAGGTGGACTCCTCACACTCTCCCCTGCTGCAGCATGGGGTCCCTCCAATGGGAGACAGTCCCCTGTGAACTCCTCCAATATGAGTCCTTCCCATAGGCTCTGGTTCTCCACAAACTGCTCCAGCATGGGTCCCTTCCATGGGGTATAGTCCTTCAGAACAGACTGCTCCAGTGTGGGTCCCGCACAGGATCACAAGTCCTGCCAGTAAACCTGTCCAGAGTCAGTTCCTCTCTCCACAGGGCCACGGGTCCTGCCAGGAGCCTGCTCCAGCACAGACCTCCCATGGAGTCACAGTCTCCTTTGGGCACATCCACCTGCTCCAGCATGGGTCCTTCACAGGCTGCAGCTGGATATCTGCTCCATTGTTAACTTCCATGGGTTGCAGGGGGACAGTCTGCCCCACCATGGTCTTCACTGTGGCCTGCAGGGGACTCTGCTCCAGCATCTGGAGCACTTTCTTTCTCTCCTTCACCGACGTTGGTGGCTGCAGGGTTGTTTCTCTCACATAGTCTCACTCTTCTCAGCTGCTGTTGTGCAGTATTTTTTACCATTTCTTAAAATATGTTGTCACAGGGATGCTGCCAACATCACCAGTGGGCTCAGCTTTGCTGCATGGAAGGCCCATCTTGGAGCTGGCTGGAACTGTCTCTACCAAACATTGGGGAAGCTTCTGGCATCTTCTCACAGAAGCCACCCTCTTGCTTCCAAAACCCTGGCACACAAACTCAACACGTTCCTTTAATTCAAGTGTCTTATTACATCTTCTACAGCTTCCTAAACCTACTTTGCTACCAAGGAGCAAGGATATCAACAGGTTGATTTAATAATAGCCATTATAAGAGTCTGTTGTTTCTGGCACAGAGGAGAGATTTATAACGTGTTTGGAAAAAACCCAAGGGATCCCTCCCAAAATACACACCTCATTCTGAGAATGAAAAGTGTCTAGAAAGGGCAAACTCGGCAACTTCACCTTTACCAAGATGTGAAAGGGTCCTTCAGAGTACAGTGTAGTCCATCACTAGACTGTGCACACCAATACCAGCAACATTAGCATAGAGTTCAGGCACCACTAGCTCAGGCACCTGCAATACTGCATGGCCATTGCTGGTCTTCATAGCTCTGTGCAGGGCCTGGGTCAAGTCTGTTGGAGAAGGCCTGTTAGTTGCATTCCACTGCCAGCAGGACTTCATGATGCTGTACCTTTAAGATGGAAAAGCAGAGAAGCACTGGGAATGAGAAGTACCAATGAAAAGCTATACTATAGACAAGTAATCTAATTTAATATGTTGAGACCTCCTCTGTTTCTGCTTTATATGAGATTCTTGTCAATGACCCTCTGAAATTTGCATGCAGTTGATTGCCAGGATGTCAACCCTTGAGTATGGGAAAAGGCCAAAAGATTGTTCAATATCCCCTTTTGAAACAGCATCATTAAGAAAATGCCCATGAATGTTAAAAGAAACTGGGTTTTTGCAAAAGGAAATACAACACCTTATATCTTCCCAGTGGATGCTTTGTTCATTTCAGGGAGAATCACAAAACAGATGCTCTTAAGATAGTTCTGCATCTTGCAGGGAAGCAGTGGACCAACAAAATGCAAGGGCAGACAAGGAAACAGAAGCAAGAGACATTTTCAAAAGCAGTAAATAAAGGCTTTAGCAATGAAGGTTTCATGCAGCAGAATCCAGTAAGGAGATGTGGCAGGCATGGGAGAACAAGTCTCCTTAGCCAACAGCTCACTGTTTTGCATGGTCTAGACTTAGAGACCTTCTGTAAGATTTAGTTTTATATTTCTCCCTTCCTTCAGCTCTGCAGCTCTCAAGTTCAGTTGTCCATAAAGCAAGTGGCTTACATGGCTTGCTGGCAGCTTGAGGGCTGCTTCATAATGTTCTGTCTCTGCAGGTATGATAAGATGTCAGAAGGTGGCACCTCAGGATATGGTGGAGCACCTGGAAGGGCAAAAGGAGTAACAGGAGAAAAACTGTAAGGTAATGGCTGCAGATAGGAGGTGAGAATGCCTTTCTTCCCTACCAAAATCCATTTTTCTTAACACAGTTCACACTGCAGAAAATCTAAAAGGAATTGGCAAGACTTTGCAGGTCAGAAAAAGCAGGATGCTTATTTAAAAGGTCCAATTTTACACTCTAAAATTTAAGATTTGGGTTCTTCTTAATCTGCTCCATCTTTACATGTTATCATAAAATCTTCTTACCTAACGTAATCATTTCATACAGGAGAATTCCAAAAGACCAACTGCAATAAAAGAAGACAAAGCAATGTTAAGTTTCCATTCTAGCTAGCTTAAAAATGGACAAACAAATAGGCATGGAAATGAGAAGGTATGAGCTATAAAGTGAAGCATTAGCTGAGACTAGATATTTCTTACTGTGAACTTCAGGACATGAAATGCTACATGAAGGTGGGAAAGAGAGAGGCCTGACAGACAGATGACCTAGTGTGGAAATTCAATCCTACATGTCTGCCTTGATGCTGAGGGGTTTCTTCAGGAGCTGCTCTGGTGCCTGCCACTTGACTGGCACCCTCTGTGTGACTGAGCTGGCACCATATGTGTGAGTTTCATAGGCCAGCCCCAAACCACAGAGCTTAGCTGTGAAGTTGTGATGAAGGAGGACATTCCTGGCTGCAATGTCACCATGGAACAACTTCTTCTGTTCAAGGTAAACCTGGAAAGTTGGAAAATAAAAGAGACCGTGAACATTTAAAAATTTATTTTAATTAATTAAATTTTCACTTAGTTTATGCCTGTCTTCCACACTGTGGAACAGAGGTGTATGCTTACCACAATAATGCACACATCACTGGCTCAGTTTTAATAACATCCTCACACCAGAAGACGTAGGCCACCATGAAAACACAGGTTGCAATGGAGCAAGAAGCTAAAAATGTGGCAAATGGAGGCAAACTTACCAGAGCTGCTGCAACCTGCTGTCCAACTTCATAGACTTGCCTCTCAGTGAGGTCATAGGGGGTACCATCCATTGTCATTATATCCTAGATACAAAAAAGCAGCCCTTGGTTCAGACAAATGCCATAACTGTAGGGTACTGGGGGCACGTGTTCTTCTAATCTAATAAAATGAATATGATCTAATCTTGTGCTCCTCCAGCTATTTCACAATTGGCCATAAATTGACTGAAATATAAGGGTACATGGATGGGTGATGTTGATAGATGAATGGATGGTGTGCTGGGCACACTAAGAGACAACTGGTGGGTAAACTGAAGGGTGGAGAAACACGTTAGATAGAAATGAGCAGAATCACAGTGTAGAATTACAATCCATACAGATGAATGAAAGATATATTATAAATTAGAATTATGGGTAGAAAAGCACATTTATAATACACAAATGGTTATGTGGTATGAGACTAACAGTCCATACCTCTTACTACCTTGCCTGTAACAGTGACCCTAGATGAATCAGGATTCCTGTCTGGAATTATTAGCAACCATGACCACCTCACTGTCATACCATTGTATATGTTATTGATGCACCAAGTCATAGAGGGGTGATCTTCCTTCAGTGCAAGTAGCAACCTTTCACTCTTATGCTCTGCTTCCTGTCTTTTAATAAATTAGTTATCATTCAATGACCTTCCCCCTCGTGTTTTAACTGTTCTGATTTCTTAAAAGCATTTGGAGTGTGACATTATCTAAAACTTTTTAGAAATTCAGGTAACTGTATCAACTGTCACTCTTATTCCAGTGCCTGCTATACCCTTCTCAGGAACTCAGATGGTCTGCAAAGATTTAGCTTTACAAAACTATGTCAGCTTCTTCAAACTGTATCATATCAGCCAAGATATCCTTTAATTCCATTCCAGTTTAGACTTCTATAGAGCTTCTTTAGTTTAGATTGATATAGAGGGATGCATAAAGGTTAAAAGAATCACCTATGACTTACAGACTGTGGCTTATGGGTAGACAGGTAGCTATGGCATTCAAGAAGATAACTCTATCATGATTTCTCTTGACTCACCTTCCGACATGTCCACAGAAATGTCAACAGGTCACCAAGAGACACATCTTCCATGATCATATAAAGTGGAATCTGGTCTACACAGCATCCAACCAATTCAACCAGGTTCTCATGATGGCCAAGATTTTGATGAAATTTAATCCTTCCCAGGAAATCCTTTACTTCCTGGGAGCTAGCCAGGTCTGAGAGAAAAACAAATGACAAAACAAACAAATGAAAACCACAACAAACCAACCTACAAACAAACCCACCACAACCACCACCAACAATGGCAGAACAAAATGAGGGCAGCAAAGAACAGGGTGAGTAGCTTAAAATGCACATCAACAGCAATCTTCTTTAGTCCTATGAAGACACTCTTAGCAAATCACCACTCTGACTAGCTAACATGAAACAGAACACAGCTTGTTCTTGCCCAGTAATGACTGCAAAGTTCTGCCCAGCATCGTATCTTTGATGCAGATCTGTGCCAAAGTGGATCCTGGCCCTGTGCCTTACCTTGTAAGGCTTTCAGTACTACAGTCTTAGTCTTCCCAGGCCTCTCAGTTTCCAGCTGTGCTCTGTAGATGCTCCCATAACGGCCATGTGTCAGCAGCTGCAAGGAGTCTGGTAAGAGCTTTTCTCGTGGTACCTCCAGTTCTTTCAGAGTCAGGGATGCAGAATTCAGCAGGTTCCCCACAGATGTCTCACTCAGCTGGATATAGGGGTTCTCTGTTGAGCTGGATTGCTGGTGATTCTTGTCATTCACTGACAAACACAAATACACATGGTGCATAAAACCAGGCAGATTCACTCTTGTAGAAGGTGGCAATGACCCTCCTTCCATCCTCATTATTTTTGCTCTATACTGGTTTGGAAATCAGAGGAAGTAAGGAACTGTTACTGCACCTTACTTATCCTGGCCCTTGAAGAGGAGAAGGAATTTATCTCCCACTCTATTTTGTGAAAAGGCAGAATGAGTCTGGAGACCTCTACTATATGTAAACTTTCTAAATGCTCAATTCCCACATGTCCAACAGCTACCAGTTGTGACAGACGTGACAAGCACAAGGTGTTCCCACAAAGGCCTTATCCTTGTTCTCAATTATTTCCCTTAATATAGGCTGAAAAGGCTTTTTCATCTACAAGCCCACAATCAGTTCAGAACTGAATTGTCATTTCCACACAGCAACACGTGTTTGCAATGGCAACAAACCCTTCCCTACCCCTTCACCAGCCCGTTCTATCTCCTGTTGTCTCCATAGGAGGTGGGAGACAGAAGCTGGAAGTTCAATTTCTTAAATGGAAGGATAGAAAATGGATTGCCAAGTTGGGATCTAGATCAAAATGACTGATATTTGCTATTACCCCAGTGAAACTCTCCTTGCAGTAGCCTCTAGATGGTGTTCCATAAATACACTTTGCAATACTCAAGTGATATTACCACAGTATGTTAAGCAGCCTGCAAGGCTTGAGGTTTTCTCAGACCATTCTCTGCTACAGATTCTACTGTGACTATTGCAAGTGGGGTAAATCAGGGTTCCCAGTTTTCCTCAGGTTCAGTGGATCACTGAATACTACTCAGGTTCTCCATAACTGCTATTGCTTGGCTGTTGCTCAAGCAATGGGGAAACGGGATAGACTTCTGGCAACTGGAAACACTCTTCCCTCTGGCTGAAAAAACCTTCTTACCTTGGTGCCCAGCTGATGGTGAGTGCTGCTGCTTCGCTCGCAAGCCTCGGCAGTGCAGCCAGAGGATCACAGTCAGCACAATGACAAAGAATCCCACCAGGAGAACAGGGACAACAATCACCTCAGTCTGATACTCACGCACAACTAGCAGCACAAAAAGAAAACAGGACAGTAAGGGAATAAGCAGCACTGCCTGATGCAAGCTGGCTCTGTATTACAAAGTAGTAATAACCCATTTCAGGAGCTTTCAACCCCAAAAGCATGTGTCTATCCTCTGCTCCTTGAAATAGCAACTGACCATTGCTAATGCTGCCACCCTGGTTTTCCAAAGTCGCTGAGTATCTAAAATACATTAAAACACTGGGACTTCCACACCTAAGGTCACTTATTTAGATGCATTGATACGGAGGTTAAGTGCAGGCACGTGTAAGCATCATCCACCAGTGAAACAAAACTGGGCCTGGCAGAGGGATAGTTGAAGAGAGGAAGAGCTGGAGATTGTTATGTCATCACAAATGCACTTGCAATTACAGCCTCAGCTCCTTCCATTAAAAATATTAGGAGCATTTTAAAGAAAGCAGCTAGTGTGGTAAGCTGGTTTAGAACCTGACCAGAAAAAAACTGCAGTTAACAAGGATGTTACAGGTAACCAACTCTCTTCTCACCACTCTCCTCACATTTGGAGGAGGTGCTATTTTTGCACAGGCCAAGACCACATTTCAGTTCCCAAAGATGACAGAAAAAAATATTACATCAAAATCTCACAAGACTGGACCTTAGAGGAGCTGCAGGGAAATTTTCATTCTTATCTCTCATTCGATGCAGAAATACTCTAAGCTGGCTAAAATGATGTGAGAGGAATCCTACCATAAAGATCCCCTTAGAAGTTTCTGCACTGACACACAATGCAGGGAAAGCTCAGGAAAATCTTTCTGTGTGGGCTGGAATACAGGTGGAGGGTAAAGGGCTTGGCCCACTTTTTAGTGAAGCTGGACTTCCTGCTCAGCATGTGAAAGCTTATTACTGAAAGGAGTCTGAATCTTACCACATAGCTTGTCATTGCTGTTGCATTCCAGAAGCATGCGTGTGAATCTTCTCACATCCCCTCCCATCTTCAATTACAAGCAAATGGGTCTCCAACCTCTGCCTTCTGCACAGACAGGAAGAATATTAATGAAAATGATTAGAGAAAGGATGAGTCGTGAAGCAAGTGAGCTGAATGGGAAGCTTTCTACCCCTTATGATCAGTGGTTGTGTAAATCACAGGATGTTAGGGGTTGGAATTTTATTTTATTTTTTAATTCTTAGCATGCTATCAAATTCTCCTGGTTTCAGGGTGTGGCTACAAGAAGTATCCGGTCAGAGAAGCAATAATACAACAACAACACCAAGCTTTTCAGGCACATGTTGAAAGCAAGCACACTAAGTCCACCTACCTTGGCTGTAACACACACACACACACACACATACACACACACACACAAATACACAGGTATCACCATAAGAGAACAGTCCTGGTGTCTCTACCCAGGGCAGGCCACATGGAGACATACAGGGGCCCAAAACTGAACAGAGGACTCGAGCTGGGGCCTCACCACTGCCAAGTTCAGAGGCATGACTAGACTTTAGGCCCATTAGCCAGCAATCATGTTGTATAACCTGAGTTATGAACAGTCCAAGCTCCATCTTCTCACAAGCTAATGGCTTTGCTTGTGCAAGGAGCACTGACATTTCAATGATGTGCATGCATGGGCACATAAAAGCACACACACACACACTCCAAACCATTACAAAAGTGTGCTATAGTCTCAAAGACCCATAGGAAAAAAACTTTGACACAGCAAACCAACCAACTACTGGCTCCCTGTCTGTAAAGTTACCCCTTTATGCAGCTCCCAGCAGCAGTATCAGAGGGTGACACCCATCTTTTATAGCCATGCTCAGGGCAAAGCTACAGGATCCAGGAATAAAACCCTTGGCATCCATTGGCTATTTGCACTGGCACTCCCATTTGTTGTTTATGGAGGTGTTATCACTGAGTTTGACTAGGCAAGGTCATTTACACTCTGTATGTCTACCTTGCAAAACTCAGGAAGCAGGGAAAGAAGTTGCACTTGATAATTCTGAAGTGCTTTCCATTGTTACTTTGCAGGCTGAGACCAAATGACTTCTCACACTTAGCTCTTTCTGTACCTTACTTGCCTGCCAGTAACATGATTGCAGTTCCATCCTCACAGGAGGAGTGGCAACTCCAAAATCCCAAGATCTCATGCTAGACATTTACTTTTTTTTCAGTGTACCAGTAGGGGACAGCTGGAAGTGAGGTGTAACTAATGTCTTTAATCAATATGCAGGTGCATAGTCAGCACACAGCAGAAAGCAAATTGATAGTGCTCAAGTACTTCTTTTTTTTTATTATTATTATATGAAGACAACATTTTAGTACTAGCCAGGAAAAGGGGGACAAAGTTACTTAATTCAGTCCATCCTACTGCCTGACTGATTAAATGCAAAATAAATATTTTAGGTGTGATGTCTCTCACTTAATTTGTTACAGTGGCAGGAACATCTCTGAAGCTTTTCCAGTCAGCATTTCTGTACTTTTATTATTATTTTCCTCCTTTGAACATGGCCATCAGTCAAGGCTTAAGCAACTGTTCTGCACAAGCAGTCTGTCCTGGTTGTGCAGCTGAAAGGGAAGGGAGCTCCCAGGAGGCAAAATGACAGTGAAACCACACTGGTGGGCTCAGGACAGTTGAGAATCTGTGGACGTTGAATGCAACAGAAGAGGGAGAAGAAAATCACCATGGAAAAGCAAAGGGTGGAATTTAGAGTTCTTTCCCTGCAATATCTATTGTTTTACTAAAAGCAGTGTCCAAAACAAATAAAAAACAAGTCCTGCAGGTTTCAAGCCTGATGCCATCAGAATGTATGTCTGCAAACATGTCCACAAACAGCTATGTGCTTTTCAGACTATGTATTTTTGTCTCTTCTGATTTCAAAAGACCTTACTATTTCCAACTAATAGAATGTTAGGGAAGGGATGTCCAGAGATCTTAGAGTCTAACTCCACTGCCAGAGCAGGGGCACCCAGGGCAGGCCACATGGGAACAGATCCAGGCTGGTTTTGAAAGTCTTCAGAGCAGGAGACTGCAGAACCTCTCTGGGCAGCCCCTTCCAGGCTCTGGCACCCTCACAGAAAAGAAGTTTCTCCTCATCCTGCATCTTTGCAAGGTTTCCTTGGCCCATCAAGTCATCCCACATCTCCTGTGGGTTACCAAACAGCATCTCCAACTGTGTGGAATGCAAAATTCTGACCAGCCAAACCAGGTTATAAAACACCAGAGCCACTTCACTTCTGTCCTGAGCAAGAATTACTGATAATATCCTGAAGCTTGCTGTAGTGGCTGTTAATAATGTCTCTGAAACCTATTAAAGGAGTGAAAGCAAAATAGACTTCTGAAAAGTTAGACCATGGAGATAACAGAAAATGCAGAGGTCCAGGCTGCTATTTGAGCAGGTGAGTTACTTAGGATGAATTTGTTTCCTTTTCAAGTGAGCAGAAAAAATAAGCCAAGTCAGCAGTAACTAGTGAATTGAGAAATAAGACAGGAATCTGAACTGCTGGGAGTTTATGCTAACAAGGTTAGTCCAAACTGGCACCATATCAGTGGAGAGATACAAGTTCTCATGATGCCACATCTTCCTTAAATTCAGATCAACTCACAAAAATTAATTGATTTGTGCAGCAGGATCAAGTACAGAAGTGTGAAATGATCCAGAAACTGAATGGTGATTAAGACAAAAATATTATTTTCTAATGCAGACAGGGCCTATTACAGTTTCTGAAATAATAGTATGTATCTTGATCACATTTCCCCTGAATTAAGGCCACGGAACCTAATTCCTCACCTGCAATCTGCAAAATAAAATTTAAAACAATAACAATTTTTTTTTAAAGTAAGGAATATATATTAACCCAAAGCCCTTAGTAAGCAGGCTGTTTGGAATATAAAAAGTCTAGAGGCCAAAGTCTCAACAGCACACTCATGAGTGCCTTTGTGAAGTCAAAATCAGCCACTACTTTTGAAAACACTGGCTTCTCTGTCTCTTTCTTACCAACTGGCTTCTAATATTGGCAGTAGCTGCCAGTACTGTGTGTATCAAACCCAGCACAAACTCAGCACAGATACTCTGTGACAGCAAAAGCTGTGACAGGATCTGAGAAGAGTGAGGTTTTCAAAAGACCACGAGTACATGTAGCTCTTGTAAAAAACACTGCGTGATAAAAATGGTGCCTGACAGCACTTGCTGCCTAATGGCCTAGCAAATGGAATGTAAATCTGCCTTCTGAAATGCACAGCCACAAGCAAACTGAGCTAGAGCTCTCCATACTATTTAGATTTACAGTTTCCCAACTTGAAAATGTTGCTTGGTGCATTGAAGATAGATTTAGTTGCTCATTGAAGCAGCAGCTCACACACACAGACACATGGAAACAGAAAAATCTAGATCCATGCACCACGTTAGAGTACAGTTAGCTCCCTTACAACCAAGCAACAGTGATGGAAGTCAAATGCTAATCAATTCTGATCCAGCCCTAGGCATGTATCACTCAGTCAAATGCTGAGCATTTTTATACACACACCCATAGCATTGCCTCAGTCAACTAATTTACACAAAACTAACTCCCTCTGTCATTCTCTTCCTGTTTCAAAAAGTGCCTAGAAGCTGCTTTGTTTAAATTCATCTGCATGTAGAGGATATAACTTTTTTTCTTTATTTTTTTTGTGAATCCCCAATACCATTATGATTACTGTTAAGCAGCTTCAGTACAAGCAACAAGTACATGTGATGAATATATGTATATACACAGAATTTACAGTACAGCTATATCCTAGCTCAGCTCACATTTATGTTGCTAAAAGTCTTTTAGCTAGTCTTGCAGCAGTGTTTTCTCTCACTTACCTGAATGACAGCACTTCTTTTGCCCTGCAGTAGTCTTTTCCTGAAGCTCACTGCTGCAGGTTCCCAGTTGGTCTGAGGCCACTCCTGATAACACTGACTTCTGTGCCTGCAATTCTTATGACTAAGTTCCTTCTCACTGATTTTCCTGCCCCAGACCTGCCAAGCTTCAATTCTTCACTCCTCAAGGTCTTCTCATCTGTCTCCCCAGGGAGATCACTTGAGTGCCCTTCCAACACACACTTGTAAAACGGGTCTGCCTGGCTTCCATGCAGCAGTTGCTCACCCACTGATGACAGAAACAGGCAAAGCAAAGAGTCCTCAGATGGGGAGCTGGAGAGTCATTTGAAAGGTAGGCAAACACAGATCAAGAGGGATAGGCTAACATAATAAACAGAAATCACACACTTCAGATTACAGGTTCACATTCAGAATAAATTGATTTTTTTGAAAGAAAAAATTGTACAAAACCCCTAAGACTCGGGATGCTGGCAAAACTTTTTATCACCAACACAATCAGCAAATGAAGAAAAAAAGATTCAAAACCATAAAAAGATAGCAAACCATGCAACAACAGACAGCAGCAATGCAGGCTTTTCCCACATTCTGCCTTGCTCATCTGTATCCCTCCCACTCAGCCTATCCATGAATTCTGCCAGCATTTTCCAGCCCTGCCAGCAGTTCTCCCCTGCATCCCACAGGCCAGCCCAGTGCTCCCACACACAGCCCTGGCAATGACTAACACTGAAAAATCCCCTTCAAAACCCACCTTCAGTTCCTCAAACTAGATCATATTCCTGAACTTGCCCTGTGATCTTTTCCTGCTGTAATGCCCTTGGGGTGATAGCTCAGCTCAGCAGAACCATGCAGCAGAACCATCATGGTACCTGAGTTCCTTAGCATTTTAGAGCTGGGGGTCTTCTTCCCACTCAACCAGCTGTTGGCCTCCACCCCTCAGCACTGAAAAATCTTGTGGTAACAGCTTCAGATTTATGGCTCCTGCTTATATGAATCTGAACAAGATTATTTGCTTACCTACTTCATCCAAGTGAGAGGCAGTTGTGTTACGAGAGGAAACAATTTGAGAGGTATTGTTGAGAGACAAAGTTCATTTCACAGTCAACAACATGCTGAGGGTGGCTTTGGGTAAGATGCAGGAGATGATATGATCTGTGCCAACTCTGAGCAAAATTTACCTACTCCTGTTAACACTTTGGTGCTGCATTTATTCTGTTGTTGTGGGAAAAGTTTAGTTGTGGTGGAGGCAATAGCTTTAGCTACAGAAACACAACAGTCAATTTATCCATGAGACAAACTGCAGATCAGTATTTTTGTACACCAGCAAATCCTAAACTTTTCTATGGGATTATTCTTCCAGCTGTCACTTACTGTCCATGCATGCAAAATGGTGAAAACCAGGAGGGGTTTTCTTCATTGCTTGATCTCTACAAAGACTGGCAAAAGTGGGCAAAATAGTATTAGTGAAATACCTCTGTGATGGGGATTTTCATCCCTTGGAAGACCAGGAGACATCTTCTAGACTGACAATTTCCTTAAGAAGATCACCATGGCTGCTGACTATAGGCTCAGGCTGTGGTTTCAGCTTTCCTCTTATTCTGGTATTCATTGGCATTGACTCTCTGCAGTATTTTCACCATGAAGGAGGAGGGAATCTGTCCTCATTCCCATTAAGAAGTGGCTAAAATGCAAAGGACAGTTCCTCATTTAAATTAGTTTTTCACTGAAATATGTTACCTTGCACAGGCATGTTTCCCAGTGGCACCTGAGGGAAACTGGTCAAATTCTTTTTTAAAAATATGGTTACTGTCAATCTTCCTCCTCTTGGTCCTTCTTTCAGTTTCCCCAGTTGTGTAGAAAAAGAGGGGGAAAGGCAAAGGGTTAATATTCAAGGTATGCATATGCTAAAGCATCAATTGCTGCAGCTTTTAGTTTCCCCAGTCAATCTCTCTCCTGTGCTCCCAGTCAGACTGGTTGGAGAAGCTATTTTAATGGTTCAGAGTTCAGGCCTCAGACTACATCATCTCCCTCAGTGATGTATATACAAGCTCATCCCACTGTTTAGTTAAGGGACAGCAGTCACTTATTCTTATGTTTTGTCCTATGAAAAAACTTCTCCTGCTAAGTCTTGTATTGTGTGCACCTCCACAGAGAAAATGCTGCCTATTTAAATGCCTCTGCACTTCTGATTTTCCCCTGAGCAAGAATGATTAAGGCACACTGAAAGGCAATAGACTGGCAGTCTTATTAATGGAAGTGTGGTCTTTCTCTACAAGTCTCCTCAATATGAGGAAAAACTTCTTTCCTCAGAGAGTGATAGAGCACTGGAACAGGCTGCCCAGAGAGGTTGTGGATTCTCCAGAGACTTACAAAACCCACCTGGACATGTGCTGTGAGGCCTGCCCTGCTCTGGCAGAGGGTTGGACTCCATCTCCAGAGGTCCTTTCCAATCCCTACCTTTCTAGAACACCTAGCAACCATGCAAAGCACAGCCCAGCTGCTCAGTGGCCTCCAGATGTCTTTCTGGGACAGCAATTCAACCACAAACCACTCAGCCTTTGTCCTGTGTGCTGAGATTGTTAACAAGGGTGCTAATTTTGTAGTCCAGCTCCCAGGAGGCACACACACTCCAGGTAACTGCTGCTGGAAGAGAAAAAGCAACTTCAGATGAAAGGATCACCTTCTTCCATGTTGTTGCAGCATTCCCTTTTTCTGCAGTGATTTAGAGGCTATAAGGTCTTTGACTTAACTGCCACATCACAGATTCACAGAATCACAGCATGTTAGGGACTGGAAGGGACCTAGAAGATCATCTAGTCCAACCCCCCCTGCCTGAGCAGGGGCACCTAGACCAAGTCACCCAGGAACAGATCCAGGTGGGGCTGGAATGTCTCCAGAGCAGGAGACTCCACAACCTCCCTGGGCAGCCCCTGCCAGGCTCTGGCACCCTCACTGGGAAAAAGTTTTTCCTTGTGTTTCCCCTAAACCTCTTGTGCTCCAACTTGCGCCCACTGCCTCTTGTCCTATCACTGGATGACACTGAGCAGAGTCTGGCTCCATCCTCCCTACACTCACCCTTAACATATTGATAGACACTGCTGAGTTCCCCCCTCAGTCTCCTCTTCTCCAGGCTCAAGAGCCCCAGCTCTCTCAGCCTCTCCTCAGCAGGGAGATCTCCACTCCCTTCAGC
>VYZU01013316.1:0-24254 GCA_013401355.1 Ceyx cyanopectus
TTTTTTTTTTCCTAAGAATTTGTTCATTATACTTTCCCTATTGGACTTCACACATAGTTTAATAGTTTCACGTATTCAGTAGCTAGAATTTACTTTGAAAATTAGATTTGTCTAAAAAGTGTTAGGTCCTTGGTATGTTTTGTTTACAAAATATAGTTCAGTGAACATAGCTGCAGCAGCTATTCGTTTAAAACCATGAATTACTTATATTTTCACACCCATGGTAGACATGAAAATATTTTATCTGTATCTTTTTGTAAGCAGACCTCCATTTCTGGCATTCAAAATACTAAAGGCACAATGAAGAAACAAATAAATTAAAGAACATGAATTTATAATTAATAAATTAAAGAATAAAGAGAAATCACCATCTGTAGGATAAAGGAAAGTCTTGGCAAAGTTTAGAGGCTCTAGAAGTTTGAATGTAATACATGTCTTCCTCTAAGTGGTACTGGGTTTTATACATTATTTATAAGATCTGAGAGACCAAAATAAATGGAAATCATGTAATCCTGAGCCTATAGATTGGGGCCCCTTGACTTTTTGAAAAGAATATCTGAATTTACTTGAATGTATATCAGCTTATCAGAGACTTTGAGCTGTTTCTGGAATACTTGGGTTTTTTTCTGAACAACAACTTTGATTAAAGTTTTCTGTTTAAAGATCAGTGAATATTATATATCCTTTTTTAAGTATTTTTCTTTCCTTGGAAAGATTGTCTTGCAAACAGATTTCTTTTCTGAAATAGATGTTAAGTGTGTGGTTATGGGAATGCAGGTCATTCATAATTCTGTCACGTGGTCATCCTTGGCCAAGCTGCTGTTTTAATTATATTTTCTCAAACGAAGAAAATAAGAGAGTTTTTGGTACTGCTATGTGGGGAATGTTTAGCTAGACTTTTAGCTGGAAGAAATAAATATAATGTTTTAAATCACCTTTGAGTTCACAAAAGTAAGAACTCTTCTTTGTTTCAGTGAAATCTTTGAGAGATACATGTGGACAGGAACTTGGAGTGAATGCAAGAAATACTTGAGTGCTCAAAGGTAATGATGCTTCACAATTTTGAAATGAGAATGACATATATTTGTGTTTTAACCTTGATTTTTAGTGGTTTGGCATCATAGGAAAATAAATTGTTATCAAAGTTTCTCACATGCAAAGGCAGAATCCTGTATGGTTGTAGATAAAAAAATTAAAATAAAATAAAATTCTACAGTTATACGTAGGAAGCAAAATGTAGAACATATTACAAGAAAAATACCTGTGGGTCAGATCCTTAGCTACTAGTGGAGAGCAGCAATTGATATCAGGCAAAGACATGGTCCTAGATTAAACTCCTATACATAAATCTGATTACTGAGTGAATTTATGCTCTTTCAAATATTATTCTGAAAGTTTTTCTTTTTCATGTAATTATTTTCAGAAGATGGTAGGGAGAAGTGTTAATCATTCTAAATTCTGCATCAGAGTAGCACATCTATCTGGGATGTTTCCAAAAGGGGTAATAAAAAAACCTAAGCCTGCTAGAATGTTCTGTATAGAAAAATAACTTTTTAGTAGTTATCAGAATATTTTTCTTATTTTCCCCTGCAAAGTTTTAAAGGTAAAATGACTCATAGGAACAAAGAAAATCTTTACAGAACTTTTGCTATAGCTATTAAGGACGAATAATTCATTTTAACCTGAACTCTGTATCACTGAATAACCCATGAAGCACCTTGAATCATCCTCCACGTGTACCTTGAACCTTTTGCAGAGTGGCAGAGTTTGATGTACAGGGAGGATTCACTCCCATACCAAGTGTTTGAACACTATAAAGATGCCAGGCAACTGCTGCTGAGTCACAGTGGGTCATGCATCTTATTAAATTTAACCAGAGTATAATGTGAGTTGAACTGGCCAAGTGAAAGCATCATGCCATGGAAAAAGATCTGTATGTCAATGATGATGTTAAACTTTCCTATGCATAAAAGTAGTGCCTCTGTAGTGTATTTCTTACTCTTGAGAAACAGCAGAAGGGTTGAGCTGCTCAGTGAGTATTTTCATCTTGGCATCCAGGGTAACTGGGGTAGTGCTGGAAGATTAGGAGTGTTCAAAATAGAAATCTTCTGAGTATATACTGCAGAATAGTGGGTAATCAGTTCCCCAGAAACAAGCTTTAGTTTATACCCTTAAATAGCAGTGGTAGGAAGTTAAGAGCCACACTGTAGGAAGGAGGTATTGTGTATGGGTGGTACTGCCATCTGGATAAGCCTTTTTCACTGAAATTTTCAGTAAAGATGATGTGTGCTCAAAGATGAAAATTCCAGGCAGAAGGAATTTGTTTCAGAGGCACAACATTTGTAATATACAAGTGTCACATGATGACTTGCTTACAATTAGCCACCATGTAAACATGTGTGTTTAAATGAGGCTTTCAGCTGGTTTTTGACAGGATTTTGAACAAGAGAATTTGAAGATATGAAAAAGAATGAAGTCACTGTTAGCATCAGAAACAGGCAGAATTAGTATTGCTGTTTTCCATAAAGGAGGTGCTTTTCAATATGAAAGAAATAATTTAAAGGAAATTTATTACTTTAAATGCTTTGTTCATATCTCTGAAAAGAGTAGGGTTTTTTTTGAGTTGTTCAGAATAAACATGCAATAGAATTGCTCACGCTAGAGAAGAGCTGAAATTTAAAAGGGTTCCTTTCCACAATGAAGCATTAAAATAGAAAACAGATAAAATATTTAAATTAATAGAATCATTGAGGTTGGAAAAGACCTTTAAGGTCATTGAGTCTGACCACTAACCCTACTCTACAAAGTCTACCAGTAGGCTATATCCCCAGCCACCACATCTGTATGGCTTTTAACACGATCCAGTGGTGGTGACTCAACCAACTGTCTGGGCAACCTGTTCCAATGCCTGACAACCCTTTCAGTGATAAAACTTTTCCTAATAGCCAGTTTAAACCTCCCCTGGTGCAGCTTGAGCCCACTCACCCTTGTTCTGTCACTAGTTACTTGTAAGAAGAGACCAGCACCTTGTTAAAACTCATACAATTGGCTTCAGCCCATCAATCCAGTCTGTCCAAATCCCTCTGCAGAGCCTCCTTACCCTCAAGAAGATCAACACTTCCACCCAACTTGGTGTTACCTACTGAGAGTGCATCCTATCTCCTCATCAATCACTGATAAAGATATTAAACAGAAGTGGTCCCAATACTGAACCTCCAGGAGCACCACTGTGACCATCATACTTTCTCTAAGGTAATTTTCTTATTCTGATGCTGTGCTTATAACCTTTAATTTCTTGGTGTCATGTGCTAGTTTAAAAATGTATTCTTTATAATATATTTTGCAACATTTATGAAAGTGCTTAGTAGAATTTGAACCTTGATTGTTTTCTTTTCTTGCTCCCTGTCACATTCCATTTGCTTCATTGTCTTAATTTGTGTTTATGCTTCTTTAGTTTCCTTCTTGCCTTAGGGATTTTTTTCCAATTCAATTATTACCCTTTAGGCTGTTCTTTTTCTCATGGGGACTCTCCTTCTATTTTTCTGAGCCCTCATAAACATTAATTGACTGGCTAGTTTTACAGTCATGCTCTATGGTGGATGTTACTTGCTCAACTTTCTTTAATTATCATTTTTTATGTGGTATGTTTAGCATTTCATGAGAAGAACTCAAGCCAGAAAATGACAAAGCTGAGGTTACACTGTCAACCTTCAGTCTGCTTTTTAGAGCATATCCAGTATTATGAATATGGTGTGCAAAAGCATACTGTTGGTTTTGTACTTGTTCTGTGAAGTGCACTGCAGGTAAAATGTTCAAGAAATTAAAAAAAATTCAGTGCATATGTTATGGACTAAATTCTAAATGACATTTCTGATATAATAACAGATACCATACATCAATTTATTCCATGAGTAGTAACCTACTTCTTAGAAGGAAATGTTGAATATACTATAGTATTTCCCTGGCTGTGTAAAAGGATGTGCAAAATCTAGTGTAGTTCAGCTTTGGATTTAGAGTGTTTGAACCTTGAGCTTCACTAAGGGTCTTTTTGGAATTCATGAGTGTCAGACATGCAACACAGGAGCAAAACTCCTCTGGTCTAATTTGTCAGTGACCATAATCTGTTGCTCCAGGAAATAATTGCTGTGGTATTCTGTGATGACATTTTCCTGATGCAAAGCCCTGGGCTCTGAAGTGGGGCCTAGCCAAATTCTAGGCTATTTTATTTTAAAAAATATTATATTTATTTTATATTTTTTTATAAAATGTAGTATAGCAAATCATATTGTTACTAATATTTGGATGAACTACAGCTGCTAATCTATAAATCAAGAAATAAAGAAGCCATGTTTTGTATATTTTTTTTGTCAGTTTAAAGAAGCACGGGGTTAAAATATGATACCAGGTAAATCTATTAAAGATAAAATAGCTAGAATAGCTTTGAGAAGCTCATTAAAATTAATATGAAAATTTCACTGGGACAGACTGGCTGTCATAAATTATTTACGAAAATTAATTACGCCATTCAACAAAACATGCATTTTTTATTAAAACACAAGAAAAAATTTAGTAGCTGATTTGCATTTCACTAGGAATTACTGGTCTTATCTTCTTAGGGTTTCATAACAAAATCAGTTCAATAAATACAGCCTATGTTACAGCATTGGTGGGTCACTCAACATTAGTGTGCTGGGTAGCCATGGTTACCAGTCACTGAAAATGAAGAAAAGGATGAAGACTTGACAGCAGTTTATTGTCAGACAGGAAACTATAAATCAGATTAATTGGATACCTTTTTAGACATGACTGAGGCTAGTGGTTGCTTGTCAGCTTTAGGTGTATGTGTGTGTACAGAGTGTTTCATGTGGCAGAGAGTGGCAGGAGCGTGCTCAGGAGATGAGGTGGATTGTCAAACATACATCAGTAATTCCTGCCCAGTCTTTGTATCATCTAGGAATAGAGAAAAGGACAGGGAATTCTTCTCCTTGTGCCTTCAGTTCTCTGCTGGTGAAGACTGCTGTTGTAAGACCTTTAATGAACTTTAAAAACTGCATTTTCAAATGCTTAAGGAATTTTCACTTATTAATCCCTTTGGAGAGTTGAGATGGTTAGGCAAATATTTCTAGTTCCCAATCTATATTGGTATTTATGATCAGGAAGCAGAATGGTATTTATCTAACTGAACATAATTTTTCAATTTTTCCTTTTTTTATTTTAGTTTTTTTCCCAAGATTTATTTTTCTTTTCCATGATCTTTTAACTATTCCTTCTTAGCAAAGAGATTAAGCACTTTATTTCTTTAGCTCTGCACATTTATGTTCATATAGATGATGCTGCAGAGGAGGTATCAACATTTTCTAGACTGGAAATGACAGTTTGCTGCCTCTCTTAGAAATATTTTCTCAGTATGTACTGAGTGTTTACATATACTCAGCATTTACATTTGGCATGGCAATAATGAGAAAGATGTGAAGCTCAATTAAAACTCACAGGGCTTGCACAGTATGTAATGAATGAATCAAAGAGCCTCCTAAGTAGAGCCTAAAGGCAAAATAAACTGAGCAGAAATGCTTCAGTAAACCCACAGGAGCTTTGCTGGCTTTGTATGCTGAGTCAATGTATTTTTACCTTTGTTTTTACTATTGTTAACATGTAGAAACCACCTCTATTTCTGACTGCATAATACCTGCATAAATGATTTTCATCCCTTCACTTCTAAAAGTTGGTGACCTCTGAAGAGATAAGTGAAGAGTGCACTCTTTCAGCATTTTCTCTTCCATTTATTTTATTGAAGTGACTTTTTATATATTGATTTCCGATTTGAAAAGCCTAGAAATAGTCTTTGAAGAAGCTCTTCTGCGACCTCAGCTGGTTAAAGTGGCATTTGCAGTTTATGATCAAGCTGGCATGTAATAATCATCATGCCTAGTTCCAGTTCTGTTAAGCTCTTTCTGCTTCTTATATGTAATTAGTCTACTCTGGCTATCGTCTGGGCAAAAGCCAAAATTGAAATGGGAGATAAATAACATTTTTATGGTGATAACATTATGGCTTCAAGTGGCTCCAAAGGAAATTTAGGTTGGATATCAGGAAAAATGTCTTTGCAGAGAGGGTGGTTGGGCATTGGAATGGGCTGCCCAGGGAGGTGGTGCAGTCCCCATCCCTGGAGGTGTTTAAAAACCGTGTGGCTGTGGTGCTGGGGGCCATGGTTTAGGGACCCTGGCAGTGCAGGGGGAACGGTTGGACTCGATGATCTTAAAGGTCTCTTCCAAACAAACGATTCTGATTCTATGATTTTTGGAAGTCAGGCTATCAAATAGGGCTATGATAGTGATGACAAAGGGGTTTCCTTCACTAACTACAAAGGATGCATCCTTACGCTTCCACACAAGGAAGTATTCCTTATCCAAGGCAGTAAATACAGGCACTAAGGTTTTTTGTTAGGCACAGAGGCCATCTTGTGGTAGAATGCTGGTAGTTGTATTAAAATAAATGTAGATCGGATAATTAACTCCAATTTGTTGCAATATTTGCAGTATTATTTGCAGTGCCATCATACACAGAAGCATGATCATAATATGCAAGCATTCTGACAATATCTGATGAACCTGCATCAGAATATTCTAAAGACATGGCATGATGATGAAAAATCTGATGCCAAATGTGTTAGGGCACTGAGAAAATTCTGATAATGCTTTCTGTTAATAAGAAGCCAGTTTAAATTAAAAATATATTTATAGACAAAAAGAAAAAAGGTAAGGATGGTTATGTCACAGTGAAGGGGTTAAATTCCTCATATATTCTGTTGTACAATTAAAAACGAATAATCCTATAGGATTAGACATTACTAGCTATAGGAATCAATCTAATATTATTCATATTCGTCTTTTATGATGCAGTTTTCTCCTTTACTGTAGTGATTTGACAATGTAGCCAATACATGACTTACGAAAATGAAATACCCAAACCAAAAATATGTATCACAGTTGAGATTTCTCAGCGAGACACATGAGGATTCTAAATAGTGTAAATACTAAAAAAGTTTAGATTAATAACTTTGAGGTTAATATTTAAAATTGATATTATTAAAGTGGTGGTGGTGGGTTTGAAAGAAGAAAAAAATTGGTGTGTTGAATCCAGAAAAATAACAGTAACTGCAAAATAGGTGGACTTGAAGAAAGTGCTGCATCTATTGCATGTTGCTGGAGTAATATGGAAATTGCATAGCTCTGACAGCCTGTGTAACCACTAATTGATAAGCCCTAGTGTGAAGATAGCATAACATGCCCCAAAACCACAGCTTAAAATATAGGGAATAAAAATCTCTTCCAGAAGGGGGCATTGTTTTTCTTCCAAGACACAGCTTGCTTTGGCTTTGTTTAATTATGCATTATGTTTAAATTTATTTTCATTAATTAACGAGAATTTAGCATCTCAAAGGTCTGAGCTTTTCAGAGTTATTGTAGATGAACTCAATTACCCATGCATTGACTTGAAGCTGAACCACTTTATGCTGCTTAATGTTAAAATAGTAGTAACAACGATCAGAATTGAAAATGAGTATTGTCTAGAAATAGTGGTATAATCTACAATGCATTAGATCTAAAACATTAAATCTGCCTTTAAAGATTCAATATGTGTGGTGAAGTGCTAAATTCACCCACGGATCAGCTGCACTGGCATTTGGTCCCACTGTTCTGGTTGACTGTAAGTGAAATACTCTTGGCTGTCAAAGCAGTTTTCTAGTCTGGGAGGCCCTGCAATTAGCTAAGCAACTGGCTTTCTGAAGCAGAGGATCACATGCTATTTTGCTGTTAGACACTCATTAGACATTAAACTTCAGCAGAATAGTAATTTGGTAATGCTGGTATGTATTACAGCAATCTCTTTCTGCAAAGCATCCTGAATTCAGCCAGTAATCCTGAAGTGCTCTGTCAAATGGACCTCTCAAACATGACCAGACTCCAGCAGCATATCAAACAGCACAGAAAGAAAAGGAGAAATTAACCTTTTAAGCTCTTTAGCCCAGTTTGATAGAAATGCAACTGCTTTGGAAGCAGTAGAAATATTACTGATGTGCACACACATACTTGACATCAGAACCTAATCCACTAATGTGTTGAAAATAGCAGGTTTGACCCAACAGTTTTTTCTAATGCTGAGGAAATGGCAGCTCCATAAATAGGGATGGTTAGTGAAGATTAGCCTGACTTTTGTACAAGTGTATAATTTTCACAATCAATCCTGGTGTCGGTGGTTACATTCCAGGTACACAAGAACTGTCAAATATGTTTATATTTGTCAAATATATTTCTATTTATAACAATGTGGTAATGTGGGCACACACATACAAATGACTTGTATGTATGGTTATATATGGTTATATATAAATATATAGTAATGATATTTACTCTATAGATATTATTTACTAGAGAGATTTATTTACNATTTATTTACTATATAGAGGGATTTTTATTTACTATCTAGAGGGATTTTTACTATCTAGAGGGATTTTTACTATATATAACCATATATAACCATATCTATATAGTAAATATCATCTATATAGTAAATATCATCATCATCTATCTAGTAAATATCATCTATATACAGTAACCATACATATCTATATGGTTACTGTTTCCACAATTAAAGAGAAATGTAGATATTTATTAGCTCATCAATGTAGTAGAAATGGAGTGTTTTCTGTTCTTGCCCTGCATTTACTGCTCTTTTGGGGATTTTTATTCCCAAACTGTGAAAAGCTTCTCCAGCATCCTGGGAGCAAGTGAGAAGCCCCTCACCAGAGCTCCAGCTCAGTCAGCTAGGTCACAATGAAGGCAAGAGAGCATTCTGGTGCTAAAGGGAACACTGAGCAGCTGTCTCAGTGTGAACAAGGCTATAAACAACCCAGCACTACCAACAGGTCAGATGTGAACACTGAGCATTAGGTTTGCTTCAGAAATTTGCAGCAGCTGAATGGCTGCACTGTAGTAGTATGTATGTGATGGAATCTAGCAAAAATTGAGATTATATGTCTCCATACACAAATGTGGTCAGGTAGCTCCAGGATAATCATGTGATTGATTATGGACCATCCTCAATTCCTGTTGTATGAACATTAACACAAGGCTTGTGCTTCAACGACATGGGAAACAGCAGTTGCATTTGACAGATGGCTGGTGGTGGTGTTTGCATAATTAGTGCATTACATTTCTCCATGTCTGTCTGTTTTCTCATCCAATTTTAACCATTTCCTTTATTCATTAGGAAACCTGAATGTGAAGATATATCTGATTCAAAAATGTTCATCAGACCATGGATAGTAAAAAACAAGATTAAAGTTTTAATGTTAATTTTTAATGTCAGTGTTTCCATCACTATTTATAATTTTAGAACACATAACAACATACGATAGGTAATTAGAATTTTTGTCCAAACAAAATATATATTTTTTTTTACATTTTTTTTTTACACTGTATTCAGATATGTGGCATCTCTAATAATTAATTTGACTTATGACAACACAGACAGTATATGGAAATCTGGGGTAGATTATTATTCTAAGGATCTCTTCCTGTACAGTTTGGATGGTATTATTCCTTCCTCAGTTAAAAACAGACTGACTTGTTTATTTTTATGGACTGATAATATTGAAAACAATCAGGCCAATATCAACTACTGGAAAACAAGGTTATTTCAAAGGTTTTGTAACCATAAATCTGAGCTGGAAGGCAATGTTAGCATGGTCACTATGAACGACCTTTGTGTATGGTTAAATGTATTTTAGGATACAAAGGGCCCCAATTTCTTTCAGATTATATAGCAAAAGTCATGCAACTTCATTTTATATTTAATTTCTAAACTCAATTTTTATCCTCACCTACTAAAAAAACATTACTTCCCTGAAGTTTTTGTCATGATAGCAACATAGAAACTCAAAGGAAGAGGAAGTAACCAAATAATAAAATGTCTGTAGTTTTCACACATAGAAAAATACAAGAATAACTGTTACAGCCCCAAAAGCAGATGGCTTAAAATGAACTGTGTATACTGCAGGTTTTGTGGATATATTGTAAACAGAAATAATGTACACAAAGGAGTAGAGGCTTCAGACATTTAATATTTATTTCTTGCATCTTGCATTCCCTCAAACCAAACAAACAACAGAAAACAGGAATAACCTCCACCCTCCCAAAAAAAAAAAAAAAAAAGAGAAATCTCAGATCTTGTGGTCTTGTATTGTGGTCAAGAAAAGGAGATAACTGTAATTCTGGTTGAGATACAGTGTGCCAGAATGCAGTGTCATGTTAGCTATGCTCTGAGGGAAGATGCTTGTCCTGCACATGTGTAATTGTGTTGGGAGGAATCTCTTTTAATGAGTTCCATGTGAGACTGAGATCTGTCTTAAAGACAAACACTGAGGGCACCAGGAACAGTATCTGCAGTCTCTGCTGCTGGCACACTTGCATGGGCAAATCACATAGTCTCATTTCTTGAGACTGGCAAGAAAAAAATAACTTCAGTCCATTACAAAATGCTAATTAATTGGGTTTTTTTGTTTGGTTGTTTTTTGTTTGTTTGGGTTGTTGTTGTTGTTTTTTTTTCTTATTTTATTTTTTTTTCAGTTTTATTTTTAGTGTGTCAAGTCAAGCCTTACAAAGACCCGAATCTCTCAGATATTTTCAGTTCTTTTCCAACTCAGCATTCATTGGCATTCTCAGTGTTTTGAAAGGAAGCTTGGCTTAGCTGGAAGTCTTAGGCAAATCTGTGATCGGATGACTCTGAGTCATTAGGCTACAATTCAGACAGGCTGTGACCAAAAAGGGTGTCAGTGTACTTACCTTACTCATAGCTCTACACTAACTCAGCTTGAAAACATATGGGTGCCTTTGCAAATAATTGGGAATGACACCGAGCCAGTATCATTCCCACTGACAAAATCATTACTGAAATGTTAAACAAGAATATGATTCATTTATATATGTTATCTAAAAAGGCAAAGCCAAAAGGTTTGCACTGGAGTGGGACTTTCTTGACGCAAAATTTGCTTTGTAATGCGAGGTTATGAGGTAAAAATAACTGTGTTTCTTGGCACACTGCTGTTTAGGCATCTAATGGTAAGGACTGGCAGCAGGAATTTCAGAAGTTCTAGGGCAGTGATGGAATCTGTTCCATAATGATGAAATTTAAGCTTCTTATTTTTTTAACTGGAAGTTAGATGAAGAAAAAGTTGTTCACATTAAAAATGTGATGCTGAAACCTCATTTTACCACAGTGGCACCAACAGTTTTAGGAGCATTAGTATTAGTAAGGCTGTATTTAACATGTAGTAAACAGTCTTTGAAGCAGGAAAAAGAACTCAGGTTTACTTGGTCCTAAATGAACACTTTAATTACTGGCCTCTTTTTCACAGTCAATCTTTGTTGCTTGTCTGCTTTGAGAATGAAGACCTCAGACTTGGCTATGACAGTGTGAGCCTTCTGGCATGTCCTTAGGTGTAATTAGAAAACAGAGTTGATACGTTAAAATGATGATGCATTTGTACACTGATGGGAGTACATTGAAGTATTTTTCAGTCTCATTTTGTGTAAAAAAAAAAGTTCAAGCTGAATGACAGTAATTCACAGATGGAGCACAAGAGGTTGAGGTGAAACACAAGGAAAAACTTGTTCCCAGGGAGGGTGGCAGGGGCTGCCCAGGGAGGTTGTGGAGGCTCCTGCTCTGGAGACATTCCAGACCCGCCTGGATCTGTTCCTGGGTGACTTGGTCTAGGTGCCCCTGCTCTGGCAGGGGGGTTGGACTAGATGATCTTCTAGCTCCCTTCCAACCCCTGACATCTGTGATTCTGTGACTTCCTAGAAGTGAAGTTGCACGTGTTACTGAAGGGCTTACACTCAAAACCCCTATTTATCTGAAAAAGCGAGCGATGGCTCAGCATCTGTGCAGTTCTGCACGGCAAACACCGCTTCCTCGCAGCTGCAGCGTTGGTGCAGGAGGGACCGAAGGAAAGCAACCCTTCGCTGGCAGCCTGCGGGCGGGGAGCCCAGCCCCGGCTGCGGGAGGAGGGTGCCGGGCGGCTGCGAGGCGATGCACCGGAGCAGAAAACACTCTCCCAGCCCAAGCCTGTGGCGGCAAGAGGCCTTCCTCCCCACTGCTCCGCAAATATGCTGCCCGGCGAGCACGCCCTGAGCAGCCGCCCGGCTGCCGACGAGGGGAGCGGAGCCGAGCGGCGGGAGCTGCCCCCGCACCCAGGTGCTGCCGCCTCCTGGGGGAGGGAGAGAGAAAGAGGGAGGAGGAAGGAGGGAGGAGGAGAATGAAGGAGAAGGAGGGAGGAGAGGAGAGGGCGGGCGCGTCTTACCGCGGAGCAGTGCGGGGGTGGGGTGTGGAGCCAGGAAGGAAAGAAGGAAGGAAGGAAAGAAAGAGAAAGCAAGAGAGCGAGCGAGCAGAGAGCCGGAGTGAGTACAGAAAGCTGAAGCAGCTTTAAGTCCTGCTCTTCCTTCCCCTCCCCGCTTTCCCCGCTGCTTTTTTTTTTTTTTTCCGCCAGAGGTAAGGCAGCCTCCGCGGGGTGCGGAGTTTGCCAAGTGCGAGGGGAGCGCTGCCCGCTGGGCCGTGGCAAGCACGGGGCTTCTCCATGGGCAGCGGCGGGGTGTGCACGGCCAGGTCCCCTCAGCCAGGTCTCTGGTCCCCGCACAGCCAGGTCCCGCCGGCCAGCGAGAGCCGAGAGTAACTTTAAAGTTATCGGCGAGCTCAGAGGGACCAGATGGTCGAGATGATGGTCAGAGCTCAGATGCTCGTCAGGCACCAAAGTTGAAATAGGACAATATAATATGTTAAAGGGGAGTGTAGGGAGGATGGATCCAGACTCTGCTCAGTGCCATCCAGTGACAGGACAAGAGGCAATGGGAGTCAGTCGGAGCACAAGAGGTTGAGGGCAAACGCGAGGACAAACTTGTTCCCAGTGAGGGTGGCAGAGCCTGGCAGGGCCTGCCCTGGGAGGTTGTGGAGTCTCCTGCTTTGGAGACATTCCAGACCCGCCTGGATCTGTTCCTGGGTGACTTGGTCTAGGTGCCCCTGCTCTGGCAGGGGGGTTGGGCTAGATGGTCTTCTAGCTCCCTTCCAACCCCTGACATTCTGTGGTTCTGTGACAAGAAATAGCTAGTAGAAATTAAAGTCCTTTTTACCCACCCCCCCCAGCCTTCTTTTTATCTTAATAGTCTATGTAAATGACATAATAAGGGACAATGCTTTATTTTTTTGCATTCTGTTGTTAGACGAAACCATGACTTCTTAGCTGACAGTAGATTTCTGGCAACTTTGTCAGAAAATGCATTTTGAGAAAGTCAAAGAGCATCTGGGATGCCCTGGATAGAAAAAGACAAAAGTGAATGTTACAGTACCCGAGTGTTTCCACAGTAACTTACTAACGTATTCATCCCATTTCACCTTTAGTTTGCTTATTCATGCCATGCAGTTCTTTACTGCAGAGACTGCAAGTTGTTCCACTGGAATTTCTTGCAATATGAGGGTTGACTCCGAGGTAGAGAAGGTGGCTGAAGTTTCCTCTGGCAGTGTTCTCAAGTTAAAAACAAAAGAAACAACCAAAAAACCCCAAAGCAAACCCAAAGGAACATTTTGACAGGATATGGTTATAGATATTTTGTAATTATCCGTTGAGTTGAACTACGCTTGGTGACTTCCTTGCGTTGAGAAGGGCAACAGTTCAGAACTGTTGTAATTAATTATATTGCTCTGAGTTGGCCTAAATATTAATTCATGAAGCAATCACTTTAAGAAGGTTATTTGATATATATTTTATATATATATATACACAATTAACATGCAGACACTCTGCTGATTCCATTATGTAGATTTTTGGGAAGATTTTTAACAGGACTAGAAGGTGTTATAGGTAATTATTTCTGTCAGTTTCTATGCAAGTCAAGTCACAATGGGAAGGTGAAAGTCACCACTGGAAGATTTAATTCTGCTCCATGCTAAATCCTGTTGTAGTGAGTTATTTTTGTTTAGTTTTGGTTCTTTTGCCTGTTTATTTGGAGATAATATGTCGCTCAGCAGAAGCTGGGAGCAAGCCTGGACTTGCTTGTCTATGTTGAACTGATTGCTTCAAGTGTGATTATCTTGTCATGCACTTCTAAATGTTCAACACTTTCTTCAGACTAATATCTGTAGTAAACTTTAAAATGGGGAGGGAAGACTCACTGGAGTGTTTCTATGTTCAGCTATATTCTAGTGGAGACATTCAAGACCCACCTGGACGTGTTGTTCCTGGTCTAGATGCTGCTGCTCTGGCAGGGGAGATGGACAAGATGATATTTCTAGGTCCCTTCTAACCTCTAACATTCTGTGATTCCAGTGTTCACATATTTGATTATTGAAAGTTTCAGTTGTGTGCTTGCTTCAACATAAATGTGTCTATTTTCCAATCAATATTGTCTTTATTTTAAACTTGGAAATCATACAGTGAAAAAATAATAGAATCAACTGATGCAGCTTTCCAGATTGTTAGATACTAAAAAGTGATGTGAAGAAAGATCCTGAAAGTTACGTGTGTTTGTGGTTTTTCTGTTTTTTTTTTGTTGTTCTTTGTTTTTTGTTCCAGTGTTGTCATTTTTCTGTGATGTTATTTAGCTGTGAGCTTTAGTAAACCAAAAAGAGCTGTTATGTTAAGCTGAGTGCTATCTGGTGCTGTACAAACACATTTTAGGGTTTGTTATGATTTATTCAGCAATGAAAGCTATGGAGGAAATGATACTGTTTTTAAAAAATTATATTAATTACATTGAAATAGATTAATATATTTGGTGAGTTGATTATTGAGTTCAGAATAATCATTGAGATCATGGACTTCAGCTTCTGTCAGTGCTAGCATTTTGTGGTCAAAATGTTTTCTGAATGAACATTTTCTTCCTTTTTCAGTCTGTTACATGCTTCATTTATAAAATACACTATAAAAAGCAATGATTTTGGCAAATTCTGGCAACTTTTTTTTTCCCTCTGCTTTGTAATTCTCTGCATTGTTATGTGGGTTACACAGGGCCAAGTTAGGATCCACATAACTGATAATATGTGGTTATTTGAGTTCCTGAAGTAAGAACACTTGAGGTGTTCCAGAATGAGGTGTGGGCCATGCTATTGCATGTAGAAAGAATCAGTATTTATATACTGAAAAGTGTGGAGGGAGTATAAATATATATGTTTATAGTAAAATGTATATTCATAAATATTTCACTAAAAGCTAATCTCCTAAGTGTTTTACTGCTAAGGGTAGAGGGATTGAGAGAATGATGCTGTAAGAAAATAAACAGTGCCAGCCTGATACTTTTTGCCTTTAATAATGTCTGTACTATTTATTTTTAATTCTGTACTTGGAATATATATGAAGCTTCTTAAGAGACTATTTAAAAACATATAAAAAATATTTGTATTCTGGCTCAAGGCTTAAGTGCAAAGCTGATGTCTGAACTTTTAAAGTTCACCATGAGTGTTCAGATAAGTATGTAGGTTGAGAAAGGGCGAAGTTAAATCTAAAAGCTGTTTGTTAATCAGTTTAGCTTTATTCAAGGCTTTTCAGATGGAAATTACTTGGGAATCTTTTAGTGAGGGTTAACTCCCTGACGAGCTGCATCTCTCTTGAGAGGCTGATATCTGATTGGCCTATAGAGATCTCTCTCTAAAAGCTCCTAGTTGTATGAATTGCATATGCAAGATAATTTCTCAAACTTGTGGACAGTGATCAAAGTTGATAAAAGCATTGCCCCAGAAATGAAGTTGAAGAGATTAGCAAGAATGCAAAGATTTATTTTAAATAATCAAACATAGCACACTTATAGAGTGTAGAGTTTCACATCTTCCAGAAAAATGCATTTGTTCATCTTTCTTCTTCTTCATAAACATGGTGTAAGCATAAAGATGTCTGTGTTTTCCCTGCTTTTTGACTACTGCATGTTGAAATTGTGGGAATAGTAAAGTTATTTACAAAATTTTGCAAGGAAAGAATTGTAGTGATTGAAATGGTGGTTTAATCATTGATGTCATGAAGTAAAATCACCAGTAGCAATGATAATAATTGTGGTCTATGCAGTTCTTGATTTGAAGTTTGTCTTTATTTGTGGTTTTGGGTACTGTGAAGTAGCATGAAGATTTCTATATGACTTTTGAGTGCTTTTCTGAACGACTTGGTTAGTCAAAAGACATTGGGGAAATCTTACAGGAAGAGGTTTTATCCTTTATTGGAATTATTCATGCAGTACAAAAGTAGGCAAGCTGTTAGGCTTCAACTCTGGATCAAAGGTTTTTGTGAGAAAATATTTGTAATAATAAGATATCAATACCTACTACTATAGATATGTTCTGGGAATGTGTTTTCTTTCCAATTGCTGTTTAAATCTGATGCTGTTCTTTCTTCTCCAGGCTGCTTAGGGCTAGTATCTGCATGCCAGGACAGCTGCTGCAGTCAGCAGGTTTCCCTAAGGCCACTTCACTCTTTGTGCAGGAAGAGAGAGGTAAAAAAAACCTGTTGACTACTGCTGAGTTGGAAAACACTGAGCAAAAACTGTCATGGGCACTGGAAATACCAAACATCCCCATGTGGAGGGCAGAACCTGCCTATAGGCTTCTGCTCCTGCTGCTGTTTGTGGGGAGGGAAAAACATTAGAGTTGAAAATCCAGTAGTTACCTGCTTCTTCTTTTTCCTTCATGGCCATTCTGAGAGGGTCTGATCTGGCAGATGTGTAGTGATCATCTCACAGCTCTCTGACTAAACATTTAAACAACTTCCTGCCCCCAGCCCAACCTACAGAAGTGATTCTGCTATTTTAAACTATTTTATTTGATTTAGTCCTTGCTGAGGTGGATTCTCAGTCGAGGGGTTCACATAGAATTCTCTAGCCCACTGTGGTTCTTTTTTTTTTCCCCCACTGAAAGTGTATTTCTGTGCTAAAAAGAGTTTAAGGCTCAGAAGATCAGCAAGTAGAAGCCCTGTGCTGTAGTTTAATCAGTGCTAGCTTGGGAATAAGAAATCATTGAATGTCAGCTCTGGCATTAGAACCCTTTTTCTCCCCCTGATATCCAAGTATTTGGAAATAAGAGCATATATAGCCAAGTGGTTCATCTCTTAACTGTTCATCTTAATATTAATTACTTGGATTGTATGTTTTCAGATTGTATTACTTGTGTTAAGACTTAGACTTAAATTTAATTTCTCTTTATACAGACCAGGTTGGAGAGGTTACACTGTTTTCCTATATAAGCAATTTACAAATATTGCTAAACAAATAAGGAGGATTGGACTGGATGATCTTCTAGGTCCCTTCCAACCCCTAATATCTATGAATCTGTGAATAACAGGGAGCCTTTCAGCATTTCATCCAAGCTTTATGTGAATTCAGGTGAGAAATTATTGTAATGCCCTTTTTATTTTATTTTTTTTTCCCTCTACAGGTTTTTAGTCTTTAACCAAACACAACCCCAAAACATTTTGAACTGAAGAAACTTGAAGAATTGTCTTGAAGAACCAGATCTTCTCCATTGGCTGGCTGACAGCAAATTGAGAGCTTTGTTTCTAGTGAACATGAGTGCATCCTGACTGTATTTCTGCATGACTGTGTGGGGCAATATTCGGAATGAAGCTGCTGCCATGTCATCCACAGACAGTGGCACTGATATTGAAGAATTCCTGGGCAACATTAACTTGGGGCAGTATCTTCCTAACTTTAAAGAATCTGGCTATAATGCTGTGACAGATTGTGTGGGAATAAATGACAGTGTGCTTCAGCACATGGGAGTGTTGCCCACAGGGCACCGCAGGAGGATTCTCAAGCAATTGGACACCACCCTTTCAAAAATGCAAGGAAATGCTCTTTTCTGTGGAAATCTGAAATTCAAAGACTTGAAAAGTTTAGAAGAGAAGCAGTATTTGTCCTCAGATCAGGAGTCTGCAATAAGCAATTCAAGTGTAGGTGGCACCAGCTTGGTACCTGCAGTATCATCAGAACAACTTCTTAATAAAGCCAAGTTTAAACTTGCAGAGCATAACTTAACAGAGGCAAAGGAAGATAACATTGCAAATTTGGATTTTTCTAGTTTATACCAAAATTCAGACAACATAATAACAACTCTCAGTCCAAGTGGAAGTCTTAAGAGCAATACTCTGCAAGTTACATCAGTGGAAGAAGCTGCTGCCCACCAAGCTGAGGAGCCCTTGGCTGGATGTTTGGCATTTCATGATCCTCCTGTGTTTAATCATTCACGTGAGATGAAATACAACAAAAACAAACATCTGGTGTTTGCAGATGAGGAAGATTTATCTGAGCCAGATTCTTCATTCTTTAAATTTAAAGGAGAAATGATAGACAATGACTTGTATGATTCTTCTGCACACAGCTGCATGCAAGCAGTGCCAAGAGCAAGTCGGTCTTTTATATTAAGGCATCGACCTGTACCAGAAATTCCTGAATCAAGTAAAGTTCAGTCTGCATCAAGGTAAGTAATTCTAAAAAAATCACTATAATTGTGGAAAATATGGTCTCTGCATCTACTTGTTTCAAAGAAAGGGATCCTTGTTGCTTTAAATATAACCCCTGTTAGAAACAACTATATAAAGCATTTTTTAACTTAATATGTATGCTGTTGCAGCATCTCTAACCTCAGAAAAAAGTTAGTGTCTGTCTTAGAGTTGAATGGACAAACATTCTAAGCTGACTTCTATGGATAGATGCTGCATTCATTCTTATTGCTTTGTCTGAAGGCCTATGCAGAAAAGCAGAGAAATTAGTTTGAAATCTTCTGGGAAACTAGTAATTTCTTTCTAGTCATTAATGGGTATTAGTCATGAAATTTTTATTTGAAAAACTTGAATTTCTTTGGTTTTCTTACTTCTTTGAAATATATGTAGCATCCCTCTCATCCATGTCTCTCTACTCTGGGTTGTCACACAATGCAAATTTTTTTAGGAGAGAGAAGCTGTTCCCTCCCTTCCTGTGGTCAAGCATCACCATTAATTTACCTCTGCAAGCAGTCAGGCTAAACTCCAAAGCTCTGTCACAACATTCTAGAGTGTTTGCATTATGGAAGGGTTAGCTCTTGAGAAAGGTGGAGAAGAAAACCTGTTGTGCATGAGTTTGAAAACAGAAATTTCACTGAGAGCACTTGGTAGATGAGAAGCAGTAAAGACTCTGCTTGCATTGACCCTTCCTTCCATTATTTCCAAGGTGACAGGAGTATATTGAATAAAACATCTCAAACCAATGTGAAGTTCTCACCTTTCCAGTCTCTCAGCCTTTAGCAAGACCAGTCACTGTCTCATCACACCCTTTCATCCTGTTTATGCTCAAGGAAAGGGTGGTGGGGAAGAGCCTGAAGCCTGAGCCACATCCTCTTCATATATGAAAACATTGGGTCTTAATACCCACACTTGTAAAAAAAGTGATAATTTAAATTCAGTTGTTATTATATCTTTGTAAAATTCCCACATTGTGATTGGAAGACTTCTTGCACTGACCTTCATTTAAAGAGCAATTAAAAAATGTCATTAATTGAAAAGGTATTCAATATTGGAATTGTTGAAGGGAGGTCATAGATTGGTGTAGGTAAAAATCTAGAAGATAAAGGACAGAGGAAGACTGGGAGATCCCAATACTTCCCAGCAATCTAAATATGACATCAGTGCAAAACAAAACTATAACCTAACAAGCTCAAGATGTGTGATCAGAGAAGCTTTCAGTGTCATCAAGGGAGGAAAACACACCACTGAGTAACTTATAAGTTAAATATTGAAAAAAATTCTCATTTAAAGTGTACTATTTCTATACTTTAGTTAAACTACTAAAAAGATAAGATGCTTTTCTCCATTTCTGGGAAATTTCATTTCATGTTTTCGTTTTGTTCAAGTTACCTTCAGAGAAGAAGAAATGTGGATGTTGTAAATATTTCTTGCACTGGGTGGCAAGTTTCACCAAGTGGTGAGTAAAGGACTGTCATGTTTACATCTTAAATATCAAGGAAAAAGAAACCTCAGACCAGAAGCTGTCTAAAATAAGTATTGCTTTGCTTATTTGAAAGTATCTGGAAGGTCTGGAAAAAGTGATGTACATATAGCAGAGCATTTAACTGCTTCTGTGTTTTAATTAGTTTCTGTTTATGAGCTAATAAAATGAAAATTAGCAAATCCAGTCTTCAAACCTCATTTATTTTAATGTACTTTTTTAGACTACAATATTTTGAGTTTTTAAGATTAGATCCAGCTTTTTTTTTTTAAGTAAAGTTATCTTTTTCTTGAAACATACAAGGAACTTATTCCTGACTAATGCTGCTTAATTTGTTAGTTAGTGCTCATAGCTCCAGGAAATTAATTGTATTAAATATTTTACTGGAAGAGTTTGAGTCGTGTGCAGTCAGTTGTAAACAAAAGTTCTTTCATATTGTAGATGTACGTCTTGTTTGAAGTAATGCATATTAATTGCAAGCAAACACTTGGTGACAAAATGTGCACAAATTAATTTGTGTGGATTTTTTTTAAGTGAGAATAAAGAACACTTGGTAACTATTGCTATTAGAAGTGTACAATGAAAGGTTGGATTTATTTTTTGAGTTGATGCAGAGTAGAAAAGACAAAATGCCTATATGCAGCTTCTATGCAAATTATTTTGTAATAGTAGTAGTTTGAGGGGGGGAAAAATGTGGTTTTCAGTTAGAAATGGGATATTGTTTCTTGTTCTTCAGGTTTTTTTCTAAGAACAGAGAAATCACAAGCAGAAAAATGTGTGTCCTGTGTTGCTTTTATTAGTGCTTTAATAGACTGTTGCAATGTATGACTCTATTATTTTTCTTTATGAAACTTTGACAGAAGAAAAGCCACCCATCATCTCTCCATATGGGGAAACCTTTATGTGTGACAACCCTAAAGATGCTAAAGTAAGTTGAGAAGTCTGGAAATAAACAGTCTGTCTTCACTTTAATCCTCTTCTTACATGTTATTCACTGTCCTTAATTATTTTCTTCTGCTTTTTTTTTATTACCCAGTACCTTTGCTGTCTTTTTAGATACCTGTAAAAGTTTATAGTGTAAATTCTTGTGGACTAGTGGCTTTTCTTAAGCTCAAGATACAATTTGTTCTGTAATGGGAAGCTGTGGTGTGTGTGTGCTTGGTTTTCTGTTGGAGTTTTTAACAACAGCTACCTTATATTTTTTTTAATACCCAGAGCTGCCATATCAAGTGCAAAACAATCAGTTACAAGTAATTGTAGACTGCTGATGCCTTTCTTTTAACCTCTTAGGTACAGTGCTCTGTTGTAGTGCTTTGTGTCTCCAGGAGCTGAAGTGATGGAGATCCATTAGAATTGACTAAGAAAGGTCAAAGTGGCTTTTCTCTCTTCTGAGAACTGCAGATCAAGACTGGGCATCTCTACACAGGCTTGTGCAGATCCTATGGAAGCAGTTCCCAGGCTAGGCTAGGTGATGGTGTGAGGGTCAAAGCAGCCAAGCACTGGGTCTTGCACTTTGGTCACAAGCAGCCCAGGCAATGATAGGGCTTGGGGAGGAGTGGCTGGAAAGCTGCCCAGTGGATAAGGCCCTGGGTGGGGGTGATGGTGAACAGCTCTCTGTGAGCCAGCACTCTGCTCAGGTGGCCAAGGCCACTAGCTTGGATTAGAAATAATCCTAGACCAGCAGGACTAGGGAAGTGATTGTCCTCCTGTGCTTGGCACTGCTGGGGCTGCATCTCAAATACAGTTGCAGTTTTTGCTCCCTCACTGCAGTACAGATACCAAGCTGCTCAAGCACAGCCAGTGAAGCTGAAAGGACAAGAAGCAATGGTTTTAAATTAGAAAAGAGTGGATTGAGATGAGAAATAAGAAGTTATTTACCTCAAGAGTGGTGGACACGTGAACAGGTTGCCCAGGGAGGTGGTTGAGGCCCCATCCCTGGAGACATTCAAGGTGGGGTTTGATGAGGCTCTGAGCAACCTGATCATCTAGTTGAAGATGTCCCTGCTCTCAGGGTTTTGGACTAGATGAGCTCTAGAGCTCCCCTTCACCCAGACATTTCTGTCATTCTGTGACTAGAGGAAATGGCCTCAAGTTGCAGCAGGGGAGGTTTAGGTTGGATATTAGGAAAGACTTCAGAGTCTTTCCTAAAGCTCTTGAACAGGCTGCCCAGAGAAGGGGTTGAATTGTTATCCCTGCAGGTATTTGAAAGCTGTGTGGATGTGGTGCCTAGGGCTATGATTTAACAGTGACCTGGCAGTCACTACTGAATGGGTTAATGTTTGGACTTGATGATCATCTGAAAGATCTCTTCAACCAGAATAATTCAATGATTCCACCATCTAATGGTCACTGTTGGCCATACCCCTCTTAAAGTCCTCTAGAGATGAAGCATCCCCTAAACTTGCTGCACATCCAGAAAGGAACTTTTGTTACAGGATTCTCAGAAGGATTCTCATTTTTTGGGGGGCCATTAACTGATGGAGTGAATGCCATAGATGGCACGTGGAAAGACTTCTGAATCAAGGAGATTTGGGAGATAAATTAGCTTAGTAAGACATCTGCCAAATACTGTGGATTTCAGCTTCTGCTTCTGTCTCAGTAGGATGCAGACCAGAAATTGGCAGTTCTGTGGTTGCCTTTTCATAACCCAAGCCACATAGTCATATAAACCAGTCAATTATTCTTAGTTTCTGTCCTGGTCTTCACTCTAGCATTTCACTTTTCAAGTAATTGTAAACTGTTGACTAAAATGAAAGCTATTGAAGTGGATGTCTAGATTATTTATTTTTTTTTTTTCCCCTAATTTAAATTTGTTAAGAACTGGTCACTGAAAACGAACAGTTCAAATTTAATCTTTTAATGGGAGTGCCTTTAGAATAATAAAAATGATTGGTGTGTACTTTGTTTTCTTTGGAAATATGTTGTGTGCTTTTTATTTTGTTGACTTTTTAAGGAGGTGCACAAATTCAGATCTTGTTTCTCCTTCTAGTTCTTGTTTTCTTCGCACAAGAAACTTAATTGCAAAGTTCATAAAGAACAACTTTATTTATTATTTATTTATTTTTATAAAACAAAAGGTCCCAAGACATGCTTCACTTTCAGATTTTTTTCACTATGTATTAATTGAATGAATATCTCAAAAAAATGAGATAACACTGTAAAGTATCTGAGATTTTAGGGCTTGTAACTGCTGCTTCATTTTAAAGATAACATCAGTTGAGACTTGTTTGTCTATATACAAGAAAACATAGGAAATTATTACACTGATGTTTGTTTTAAGAGCTTATCAGTTGGCCATTACATTTCTTCCTGTAAAGAAAAGGCTTCTATAGGCTTTTATTAAAGGGAGTGTTTGTAGAAGTAGGTAATGGGTCACTGCATACAGAAGAGGGAATTAAAGTTATAAAGAAGTTATAAAGAGAATATGCCTTTAACTTGAGTCAGGAAGAGGGTAGTTTCTCTGTGGCTGTTCTTCAGGTTTACTAGGTATGGTAACACTGGCTGCTGCTGACCTGTCACTCAGAAGACGTGCTCCATGTTGATCCCCAGTATTTCTCAGCATCTGCCAGTGTTTGGAAATGACCATATTCCAACACGCATTCAGTGTCTGGCCTCATTGTTCTTCACAAGGGAGAATTTTGATTATTGTTCTATTTTCTTTTTTTTTTTGGTAAATGCTACAGTGCTTTGCTGCCTGCCGCTTCCAATCTCCTTCTAACCTCCCTGCAATCTCCTTGGCAGTGACTGTAATTTACTGTGAATTAACCTAGTCACCAGGGAGCTCCTAATGGCCATTCTACAGGTTCGCAGATTATCTTAAGCAACCGATATTTAGTGCAGAAAGAATGAAAACTTCTAAAAGATTTAGTAAATGTCATGAAAAGTCTATTACAGAGTTGGAGATTTATTTATTTATTTTTTTTTTCCAGCACTGCTTGGCTTTCCCTTCCCCAGGTAGAGGCCAGCCTAGGCACATAACAAATCCTTGTGGAGAAAGGAGCATGGAGAGAATGGAGGCAATGCAATATGTCAGAGCAGAGGACAGATGCCAGATCCTTTCTGGCAGTGTGGCAGCACAAAGAGGAGGTATATGTTGCCTGCTGAGGCTCCCTTTGCACAAAAATGCCTTGTTGTTCTTTATCTCTCTCATGTTACTTAACAGCAGAGCTGGTTTGTACAAACCCAGATTAGAGCAGATAAGAAAATGAAGCTCTGAATTATTCAACAGGGGAAGGAGGACATGGCTGG
>VYZU01013317.1:0-10295 GCA_013401355.1 Ceyx cyanopectus
CAGTAAGTCCCACATACTTTAGCCCTCAGTGTAGCCTAGCAAATGCTCTTTATTTCCTGTCATATGAACAAAAAGAACTAGAGGGAGTGATAGAACAGAAGCTTAGTGCTAGGGAATACCACTAAGAGGTTTGTTTGTCTTTTCATTTTTAGTAGAATTAGGATTGGAATAGCTGGGTAACTCCTTTCCTTCACTCACAGACACTCATAACACTCATTCCTTCCTTGTCTCAGGTGAACAGACACATACTAGACAGCACCTGAGAGGAGGTATTGTATGTTACTCTGTGCTTAAAATAACAGTCACACCAAAAGAACATTTTCCAGGGATTATCATATTGACTGCTTCTTAGGAAATCTTATTTAAAAACCCAACAAAACTAATCTTAGCAAAGCCAGAAATGAATCTTCCAAAGAGCAATGGTTAGCTCTCAAGCTGATCCAGTGACCACTTTACAGAATCATAGAATCATGAAACAGTTTGGGTTGGAAGGGACCTCCAAGGACCATCCAGTCCAACTGCTCCTCAGTGAGCAGGGACATCTTTAACTAGATAAGATTGCTCAGAGCCCCATTCAAACTGACCTTGAATGTTCCTTTCCAGAGATGGGACATCTAACATCTCTCTGGGCAACTTGTTCCAGTGGCTTACCACTGTCATAATAAAAAAGAATTCTTCCTTATATCTAGACTAAATCTATTCTCTTGTAATTGAAAACCATCATCCCTTGTATTGTCACAACAGGCCCTGCTGAAATGATTGTCCCCATCTTTCTAGCAGTCCCCCTTGAAGTATGGAAGAGTTGCACTAAGGTCTCCCTGGAACCTTCTTTTGGCTGAAAACCTCAGCTCTCTCAGACTTTCTTGTTAGAAGTGTTCCAGCCCTCTGACCATTTCTGTGGCCCTTCTCTGGACCTGTTCCAATAGCTTCATGTCCTTCTCATGCCAACGTTCTTTAGTACTCCAGATAGGGTCTCACCAGAGTGGAGTAGAGGGAGTAGGCCAAGCTCCTTTGGAGCAGTCCATTATAGTGTTAACTTTCTGGGCTGTGAGCACACATTGCTGGCTCATGTCCAGCTTTTCATCCACCAAAACCCCCAGGTCCTTCTCCACAGGGCTGCTCTCAATCCCTTCATCTTCCAGCCTCTACTGATACCAGGGGTTGCCTCAACCTCCCACAGTTTTTCACAAGCATGCCTGGTATTATCTCCCTCTAGTTTATATCACTTTCTTGTTTATAGCTCTGACAAACTCCTGAGTAAAGACCCTTTTCCTGCCTTAAGAAAGGTAAATCTCATCTGACAGCAGCAAGCCTGGTACTGTGCAGACCATCAAAACTGTGGTGGCACGGATAGAAAATGGTAGGCATTCTTCAAGTAAAGCAGATCTACTGAAAATTACTCTTTCATTCAGACACCTTTTGTTCAATGGACCTAGAGCACAGGTCTGAGAAAACACCACAAATATTCCTGACATCTCTAGAAACTGGAGGATAATGGTTTGTTTTAAAACTATGGAATCCCATAAGCACAGGGACAAAACATTTCAAATGTATTCAAGTTNACTTTCCTAAGCCTAAAATCACTATGAAGAACATCTGTACTCTGTTCTTCAGGGATTTCTATTTTATTCTATCAATATATTCCCTGGTTTTAAGACATGAAAATTGTAATTAGGTATTCCCTTATTAAGCATATGGGAACATCCACTGCAGATGATGCTCCCAAGAAAATCTGATTTGTGAATCTCCTCTGCTTGCCACTATTATATCTGTCATTTCTGATTCAGTAGCATTTTGCAGCTGTCAGTCATAGCTAAATGAGGTGCTATATATTGAGGAAGTATTTGCTTGCTGTCCCAGCCAGTGCTTACACTTCATCAGGATTGCACCGGACTCTGCAGGAGTGACTCATAAACATTCTCCAAATATTCAAGGCAATGAAAAATAACCCAGTGACATCTGGAAATGTGAACAGAGTAACGCTAAAGAGGTCAGAATTTCATATTAACCACAAAGAATAAATATTTTAAAAAAAAAAGTAGAAAGGGAAAATATTTCTGCTATTGGCAGGAATGTTAGAACTACTTACAGCTAAATGTGTCAGAAAATTGAATTTGACAGTATTTTGGTTGTTTTAAAGTTTATTTGATGCTGAATAGTATTTTATAATATCTCTGAAGGGATTTTTTCTTTTTTTGAGAATAAGACCAAGAAAAATTACACTGGATGCTAAAAAGTTCTGATAATTCTTTTTGTCAGTAACTGTATATTGATGAGTGAGTATTCAATGGGAAACAGGTCTTTGTTTTGGAGTTATGCCTTTACAGTCTAAATGGCATCTCACCCTCACTTGCCAGGGACACTTGAGAGGGACTCTGTCATGCCTTAATGGAATTTCTGAAGAAGGAATTGGATGCTGATGAGAATAGAACTGGCAGGAGGAAAGAAAGAACAGTCAGAAGAGTGACTGGATGAGATAATTGGAAATAGAAGGGGATAAGGCCAACTGGAGGAAGAGTCCCCTGTGCTGCTTCTTCATTCTGCTCGTAATTATTACCTGAAAGAAAGATTGCATTGGCAATAGCCTGCTTAAGAGCACGACTCTGTTTAACACCCTGACCATCACTCAATCCTGTGAACTGAATTAATCAAGGTTTTGGAGAAAAAATTACCTGTTAACCTGGAATATATTTTGCATTGGGAGAGATAGCAGAAGGAAAATTCTCCTTTGTTTGTAATGTGTAAGTACTTTGCAGATAATGCTATTTTAATGGGGGTTATCTTCATCTACTTTCATGCAGCAGTTTTGAAAAACTGAAAATCATGTGAAATCCATCACATGGAACATGAGTTGTACCATCAGCAATCTCTGGTCCGTTAGATGCACACCACTGACCTAATACTAGAATTAACATCTTAGATTATCCTGGGATGGGTGTGCTATTCTGCACAAAGAACAGCATTTTAAAGGGCTACAATATATATTATCTTTTTTTTTTTTCTCAAACAGGTTTCCTCCTATTTACAGGGGATAGAAAAAATCAAAGACAAAGATAACAGAAAAATAAAAGTTCCTTTTTTTGCAGAACTTCTTCTGCTTTCTGCTCTATCATCTACTACATCCCACTTATTTTTGTTTTCATGTAATCCTACTAATTCTGGATTTGAGTTTTATTCATTCCCTTTGTATGCCTGCCTCTAAACATCTGATTATCTCTTCATCTGCAGACTTTCACCTTCTCTGCTCCTCCTACCTTAAAAACTCAAAAAGGAACTCCATTGCATCTCTGACATCTTCTTTCAAAGTCTGCACATCCCTATCCAATCCTTTTTCTCCTCATCTTGTTACTTGTCTTGTGTAATGTTGTTTTTATGTTCCTTGAAGTGGATTCCGTTTTGATCATTGCTCTTTTTTCGGCTTATGCAGGAAGAAGCATCTGACAGGACACATATCCAGCATTCGGCTTCAGTTTCTCACTCTAGAAATGCTAAAGGAGAAGTGTTGCTTGGCCCAAGACTTGAATATACTCTTTATTAAGATATTTGTCAGGTATGAAAAATTAGTTGGCTAGTTAGTTAGACAGATCTAACTTTAGTCTCCTTTATGAAGTTTCCCCTGAGATTGTGCCAACTGTGGCTGCCTCTGAAAGCTTATGAATTGCTGCTGCTTTCACGAATTGATAGGTTCCTTCTCTAAGCTTTACACAACTCGAGCTCCTCAGCAGACAGGATATAACTTTACTGGGGGGAGGTGGTTGTCGGGCAGGGCAGACAGACAGTACTTTCTATTCTTTTTCTCAGAAATTGAGTCTTCCCAAAAATAATTTGATAATGAATATAATCTTGAGTGGTTAAAGTCTATATAGACAGACATCTAGCTACTAAGAAGTAGCAAGGATTATAGGACAAATTCATGTACAGGATAAAACTGTATTTAAAAACAGGAATAAATAATGTCTTCTTTTTTATTTTTTGAATATTTTTTTGGCTTCCTAAAAAACTTTTAAAACCAAGGTTGTAGTATGTGCACATGTGTTTGTGGTGTGATAATGAACTTTTGTCTTTATTTGCAGTGTTGTCTGGAGTGTATGTTTCCCCTTGCTTTGGCTTATTGTGTACTGTGTAAACAAATGCATTTCTACTCTTCTAAAAAACATTAAAATCTGACAGCTGTTGTATTCTCACCTTTGTGACTGAACTTTGTCTTCTTGAGGCTTAGATGCAGTATCATGTTATTTGTGACTACAATGTACACGTTATTAAAAAAAAACCTTAACTGTAGTGACTGCAGTCAGCTCTAACCACAGTGGAAAGCCACCGTGAGCACAGGGCACCTGTGGGTAGCGTGTGCTTAGACTACTGCTGGAGCAGCCCTGTGCAGTGTTTTTGGAAGTACAAAACCCTCATGATACTGCAAGACAGTACAAGGAGCTGGAAATATTTATCAAAGTGATACAGAAAGTCTGTTAACACAGAGCAAGAATTTATGTCCATCACAGATGCAACAAAATGCCATGGATTTACTTTCTAAGAATCCCTCTACAGCATTTAAATTATTCTGATTCAAAATCTCTCTCTTGTCCTTGGACAACAGAATGAAAATGTATTCTTATAAAGTAAATTATGGTAGCCATGTTTAAAAGGGACAAACTAAAAAGCATACTTTACACAAACATGGGGAATGTACCAGGGACAGATGTTCCCTAGACACTTAGATGCAGCAGGGTAGGGCTAGGAAGCTGGGGCCCACCCCATCATAGCAACCAGAAGCAGGACAACTGGTGTGAGAGCAGGCAGAGGCAGCCCCCATTCCTGGGTGTCAGGCACCCAGTGGGGACTGGGATGGGCAGGGCTAGGCACAGACATCAGCCCAGAGGCCAGGCAGAGCAGGGTTGGGGAGATGTGGAGACTGGCTCTGCTGCACTATTTCTGGGACAGGCACTGGTGGCACTGGGGTNGGTTTCCTCCTATTTACAGGGGATAGAAAAAATCAAAGACAAAGATAACAGAAAAATAAAAGTTCCTTTTTTTGCAGAACTTCTTCTGCTTTCTGCTCTATCATCTACTACATCCCACTTATTTTTGTTTTCATGTAATCCTACTAATTCTGGATTTGAGTTTTATTCATTCCCTTTGTATGCCTGCCTCTAAACATCTGATTATCTCTTCATCTGCAGACTTTCACCTTCTCTGCTCCTCCTACCTTAAAAACTCAAAAAGGAACTCCATTGCATCTCTGACATCTTCTTTCAAAGTCTGCACATCCCTATCCAATCCTTTTTCTCCTCATCTTGTTACTTGTCTTGTGTAATGTTGTTTTTATGTTCCTTGAAGTGGATTCCGTTTTGATCATTGCTCTTTTTTCGGCTTATGCAGGAAGAAGCATCTGACAGGACACATATCCAGCATTCGGCTTCAGTTTCTCACTCTAGAAATGCTAAAGGAGAAGTGTTGCTTGGCCCAAGACTTGAATATACTCTTTATTAAGATATTTGTCAGGTATGAAAAATTAGTTGGCTAGTTAGTTAGACAGATCTAACTTTAGTCTCCTTTATGAAGTTTCCCCTGAGATTGTGCCAACTGTGGCTGCCTCTGAAAGCTTATGAATTGCTGCTGCTTTCACGAATTGATAGGTTCCTTCTCTAAGCTTTACACAACTCGAGCTCCTCAGCAGACAGGATATAACTTTACTGGGGGGAGGTGGTTGTCGGGCAGGGCAGACAGACAGTACTTTCTATTCTTTTTCTCAGAAATTGAGTCTTCCCAAAAATAATTTGATAATGAATATAATCTTGAGTGGTTAAAGTCTATATAGACAGACATCTAGCTACTAAGAAGTAGCAAGGATTATAGGACAAATTCATGTACAGGATAAAACTGTATTTAAAAACAGGAATAAATAATGTCTTCTTTTTTATTTTTTGAATATTTTTTTGGCTTCCTAAAAAACTTTTAAAACCAAGGTTGTAGTATGTGCACATGTGTTTGTGGTGTGATAATGAACTTTTGTCTTTATTTGCAGTGTTGTCTGGAGTGTATGTTTCCCCTTGCTTTGGCTTATTGTGTACTGTGTAAACAAATGCATTTCTACTCTTCTAAAAAACATTAAAATCTGACAGCTGTTGTATTCTCACCTTTGTGACTGAACTTTGTCTTCTTGAGGCTTAGATGCAGTATCATGTTATTTGTGACTACAATGTACACGTTATTAAAAAAAAACCTTAACTGTAGTGACTGCAGTCAGCTCTAACCACAGTGGAAAGCCACCGTGAGCACAGGGCACCTGTGGGTAGCGTGTGCTTAGACTACTGCTGGAGCAGCCCTGTGCAGTGTTTTTGGAAGTACAAAACCCTCATGATACTGCAAGACAGTACAAGGAGCTGGAAATATTTATCAAAGTGATACAGAAAGTCTGTTAACACAGAGCAAGAATTTATGTCCATCACAGATGCAACAAAATGCCATGGATTTACTTTCTAAGAATCCCTCTACAGCATTTAAATTATTCTGATTCAAAATCTCTCTCTTGTCCTTGGACAACAGAATGAAAATGTATTCTTATAAAGTAAATTATGGTAGCCATGTTTAAAAGGGACAAACTAAAAAGCATACTTTACACAAACATGGGGAATGTACCAGGGACAGATGTTCCCTAGACACTTAGATGCAGCAGGGTAGGGCTAGGAAGCTGGGGCCCACCCCATCATAGCAACCAGAAGCAGGACAACTGGTGTGAGAGCAGGCAGAGGCAGCCCCCATTCCTGGGTGTCAGGCACCCAGTGGGGACTGGGATGGGCAGGGCTAGGCACAGACATCAGCCCAGAGGCCAGGCAGAGCAGGGTTGGGGAGATGTGGAGACTGGCTCTGCTGCACTATTTCTGGGACAGGCACTGGTGGCACTGGGGTCTGATAGGGGATCATGGGCAGGGTGGCCAGAGGCCCTGGGCAAGGCTGGGCAAGGCTAGTAAGCTCTGTTAGTGCTATCAGGGCTCTGATTAGAATATATTGCAGTGTTTTGTTGTGTTTTGTTTTGTTTCATTTGGCTTGGTTTGTTTTGGTTTGTGTTTTTTTTGGTTTGGTTTTGTTTTGTTTTGTTGGTTTTTTTTGTTTTGTTTTTTAATTTGCATTTTAAATAAAAAGCAACATATAGTAAAGTTTTGAGGAAGGGGATAAAAAGAGTCAGTGTTTTCAACTCCCTGTCTTGTAACAACTGAATTTCAGTAATAAAACTAAATCGATTATCGAGTTTTGAAAGCACAGATAGAATCAGCATTTAGATAATGATTTTACTCATTTAGAGAGTAATTTTACCTTAAACTAGAATTGCATAAATAGGTCCATATATGAAGAAATCAAATAATAATGCAATAAACATTGTATCAAATCTGTACCAAGTTTTGATAGATTAATCTTTCTGCACTATGGGTCACAGTTCAGAATCAGTGGTGTATTGTGGTTGTGGAAAATTTCTAGGCAAGTGGCAGACATATATAAAATTTTAAAATTATATCTAGACACCTTCAGTATATGGTATTTTTTACAAGAAAGCATGTGCATATTCTAAATGTAGAAATCCTTAGTCATTATACCAAGGAAGATAATTTGTTCTCTAGCATTTTACAAGTTTTTACAAGTCTTTCTAATTATAGAATTACAGAACAGCCCAGGTTAGAGGAGACCTTGAAAGATCATCTGGATCCAATCCTTCATTGGAAAGCGATCCTGGATGAGATTATCAAGTGCTTTGTCCAATTGCATCTTGAAAACCTCTAGTGATGGGGACTCCACCATATCCTTGGTGAGATTGTTCCAGTGAACAATTGTTCTCACTGTAAAAAAATTCTTTCTTACATCAAGACAAAACCTCCTCCAGTGCAACTTGTATGCTGTCCCTTGTCTTCTCTATATGGCTGCTTGTGAAGAGAGCCTCCATCTTCTTTATAGCTGCCCTTTAAGTGACCACATCCAAACCACACAAATCCAAGGCATTTTATTTCATATAGTAATTTAATATGTATAATCACATAACAAGTTACAAACAACAAAATTCTGTCCTGATAACTTCCCAGACAGAATTTCTGTCATAATGATATAGGCTCTGTTCGCTGCATGTAAGACAAAAAACCCCAATATATTTTACAAATTTTCTCAGTTAGGAAGGAAGTTTCCAAAACATGCAAAGGCTGATGACTGTGTTATCCCCTGAGGAGGTTTAGGTTAGTTGTAGATTTTTAGTCTTGTCCAGCAAAATTAGACATTTACTTCTTTCATTATTTATCCAACACTGTCTTCCATTTTAACCTGAGGAAGGTGATTATATTTTCTTCAGATGCTTAGTGGTAAGGGTGGCAGGTATGGCTTGCTGGCAGCTGGTTTACACTGGTTTTAAGCAGAAGAGATCCATCTCATACACTGTCATGTGCTGAGTTCCAGCAGAAAATCTAGACTCACAAACCTCTAGCTTATTTTTCAGTTTTATGTAATTATTAAGATTAAATGGGATGCTAATTCAAAAGAAAGAAACAAAACAAAATAAAACAAAAAAACATATCTCTGGTAGAATCATAGAATGGTTTAGACTGCAAGGGACCTTAGAGATCATCTAATCCAACTTCCCTGCCATGGGCAGGGATGCCTCTTGACTAGGTTGTTAAAGGCCTTATCCAACCTGGCTGTGAACACCTCCATGGATGGGGCATTCACAGCTTCTCTGGGCAATCTATTCCAGAGTCTCACCACCCTTGTACTGAAGATACTTCCTAAGATCCAGTCTAAACCTATTCTCCTTCAGTTCAAAACAATTTCTACATGTCCTAACCTTGTAAAAAGTCCCTCTCCAGACTTCCTATAGGATCTCTTCAGGTATTGGAAGGCAGTTATAAAGTTCACTATGGAGTTTTCTGCAGCCTGAACAATCCCATCTCCCTCAACCTATACTCATAGCAAAGGTGCTCCAGCCCCTGGATCATCCTTGTGGCCCTACTCTGGACTCGTTCCAACAGATTGATGTCCCTCTTATGATGGAGACACCAGATCTGGATGCAGTATTCAAGGTGGGGTCTCACAAATGCAGGGCAAAGGGGGAGAATCACCTCTCTTGATCTGCAAGCCACACTTCTCTTGATGCATCCTAGGATATGGTTGGCAAAGGCTTAAGTATTTGCCTAAAATCAAACACTCTGGTTAATTGCTTTGCAGAATTAGTGCATGGAATAGGAAACACAGATTAACTCCTATCACCTAATGCTGAGAGCCTGTGCAGTAAATTTAATGTCATCAGATAGATATATGCCTATGCCTCAAGTTCTGTTATTCAGGATCAGAATCAGATTTCTAACTGCTTTAATTATAGTTATACTTGTTCATTTATTGTATCTTAGGTGAGATGTGAAAATATCTGACTCCCTCATTATAGCAAAGGACAAATATATAATACATTCAAAGCAGAGTGGAAAAAAATAAGATATATGCTAGCTACATGCTAAGGAAAATAAGATTGGCTGTATAACTGATCTATACTCACATTAATAAAATACAGGCATCAGGACTGAAATCTGCTGTTGTAAAATGCTGTGTATCAATGCTTGACATAGAATTAGAAATTCTAGTTGTGGCACTTGATTGCCCTGTATGCCTTGGCATGCCCATCTAGGAAGTTCCTACAGGTAGTTGTCTGTTGGGAAAAAATAAGATTATTCGAGTTTATATATTAATATAATAATATATTTTAATTACTTCATTTACAGTGATGCATGTTTCACAGGTAGAAAGCATGAGAGATACATGGAAAATTGTCCTGGAAGCTATATTTCATAAGGAATGCAGAGATTCCTTGTGTGATGTTATTTTTGCCTTCAATAGTGTCAATTTACTTCTATAATCAATACACTACATTAAAACTTCAACAATTTCTTACTGTTAAAATATGATGCTGTTGAGAAGTGTTATTACTGGGGTCTACATCTCTCATTTCATGATCAAAACATAATGGAGAAAACAAATTTCTGTACAATAATCTCAGGCCCCATAATATTTTGAATGAGAGTTCAACATTGAAATTCATGACATCCAAATCCAGAGGAAGATAATGTGAAACTTTCATGGTCAACGAAATTTCCTTGACACAGATTATATTCTTTTGTACAAATGAAAAATTATTGGTGCTCAAAATTTACTCCTGTTAACTTAGCTGCAAATGTTCCTCATATGTACTATTTGACCATTCTGTTTTCATTTCATGGTCCAAGCAAACATAGTAGAGTGATTGCAAGCTTAGATTTGTAGAAGATTTTTGG
>VYZU01013323.1:0-13338 GCA_013401355.1 Ceyx cyanopectus
TAGAGATTTACTTTCAAGAGGAGTGTAAAACCTCCAGATTTTTCCTTTTTAATCACGCTTTAACATTTAATAAGGATCTATATAATTTATTAAATGTTAAAAAAATTGCAGGGATCATTTATTATTCAGTATTAAAGTCTACCTTGTATCCTTATCTACTTAATGCCATTTTTCTTGTGCACAGTGAATAACCATGGAGACCAGTAAGACTCCTTTAAGTCTTTGAATCACTTAGAATGCTGCCTGCTTTGAATATTGGTATGAAAATGCCAAGGTGTTGCTCTGAACACAAAGGCTTCCTTGTCTTACTTGTTTAAAATTAAATAGTAGCCACATACAAGGTGTCTCTTTATCTGTGTATGAGAACAGACTTTTGAAAACTCAGAAACTTAGACCTTTCTGGAAATAACCTTGCTATGCTTAAGTGAAGCTATGAAATCCTCAGGACTTTCCCTGCACATCCAAAAACTAGAAAAAAAAAGAAATTATATTGAAATTATATACTGAAATAAGGGTATAGAAACAAAAAATCTGTAGAGGTGCATTTTTTTTTTGCTGTATTTTCTAGGGGTTCAGGTTCAGTTTGTGTATCTGTGAATGAGAGAATCTTATTTCAGACACCTCATGAAGAAGTCTTAACATATTACTTCAAAAGGGGAAACTTAGGTTGAAATAAATCACTGTGTAGATTATATACTCTGGATGTGTACATATATATATCACTTCAGTCTTATTTGAATGTTCAGATTTAGGAACTGCTGGATGCCTCCTGGAAATATAAATGGAAACTGTTTGCAGAATGCAGTGTTAATTCTTTAATCTTGTTTCCAAAATAGGTTAGTAGTTTTCCAAGTAAATGGATTTATACTTTCATATACTAAAGAAATCTGGTGGGGTTTCTTCTGATAATTTTAATCAATTATTTTTTTTTAATATCTGCTGAAGATCACTGTAAATTTGACCAAGTTTTCTTTATAGTATGTAGTAGCTGATAAATCTGTCAAGGTTTAGAGCTGGGCTGGACATTAGACAAATGACATCAGCTAAAAAACAAATAATGTGATGGGTTGTGTTTTTTTTTTAATATGTCTGGTTTCAGTTCCTATCTCTAAAAATTTTATTTTAGCTCGGACATTTGACCTTTAGGATGACATTTTCCTTTCATCCCATATTAGTTTTAAGACCCAGGCAATGCATTCCAAACAAAATCAATGAATCCCAGAAAGAGATACATGAGAACACTGCTCAACAAATATTTGTATTTGGTTCTGAGGTTTGTAGATAAATATTCTGCAAGTTTGGAGAAATGAATATATTAAATACTGGTTTTGTGCCAGTGAGATGGAGGTACTCCCATAAAAATTTTATTGAATACATCAGTCCTTAGTTGCTGTTACAGAAAATGTTTAAGTTTCTGTTCTCTGAAGTGCTTTAAAGCCAGTGTGAGCAGCACCTTTTTCAATACATGCCAGTGCAAATTCAATAAATCAATGGTAACAGTTTTGCATTTGAAAGTAATCCAGCTGCAGTTCTGATGTTGTGGTGCAAAGATGACAAAAGGTGTACAGTAGGACTAGATCAATCACTGGTGGTTTTTATTCATGAGCTTCATTGTTTTCTTTGTTCTGGCTAATCCACTCAGTGTCAGTTTTGACTCCTCTCTATTCTCTTTTGCAGCTCACTAAGCCTTCTTTCCATTTCATCATCAAAATCCATCCTTTCCTCTCTTCTGTTCATATCCTTGTGGACAATTTGTCCCTTTGAATATTTGATATGTCATCTTCTCCCACACTTATCTCCTTCTGTTCAACTCTGTTGGTTTTTTTTTTTTTCCCTTGGTATCTCTTGCAGAATCAAACTCAAGCTCTTTGCCATGTTTTTAATAAAGGATCTCTCCTCACATGTCTAAACTAATAACTGCCCCTGGTCCTTTCTCTTGTCTTGCTGCACATTACTGGTGTGGTTTTAATTGCTGTTCTTGCTTCCTGTGACATGAACAGTCATCCCATTATATCCTCTTCTTAGGCAGTCTTTCTAAAAATACTTGCTTCAAGAAAATGCCTTACCCTTTTGTTTCCATAACTTCTAATCCTTCTGTTTCTGCAGCAGAGGTCTCTGCAAGCTTGTGGAGGATAGTATTTCTTATCAGTGGTACTGGTAAGGAAGCACACTGAAATGAAGAGTAAGTGATGTGACACAAAACTGACTGAACTGGTAACATGGGTTCAGATTCTCTGACCCTGCCTGTTATGGTTGTTTCCCCTGACCTGCTACATTAATTTTACAGCTTCAGCTATTTTGGATTTCATGATTTACAAAACCTTGTACATCAGCTACCAAAAAAAATGACAGAGAAATGTCCCTTTTTAGTAGGGTGGGTTGATTTTTTTTTTCCCTTTTATTCTTTCAGGCATGAATTATTCTATGGTATATTAAATGAATATGGTGTGGGTCTCTAGATTTTCATCAGTAATGAAGACTAAGACTAAAAAGCCCTGATCTGAAACAGCCTAAATGATCCTTCCTACCAGAAGAGATATTAAGGAAGCAGCAGAAATGTAATAAATGAAATCATTCCCATCTTCACCCTTGAAATGACTAGTCTTAGATGTGGTGTGCTCTGCAAAGCATCAGTATTCATTCCAGAGTAAACTGAATGAATAATGCTGAAAAATGAATTACTTCATAGCGTAGATTTTTTTATATTTTGGGATTTTTTTCCTACTGCAGTCCTTTTAAAAGAGAACATGAAAATTCATGAACTTTCTGCTATGAATTATTTCCTTTTGTATAGTATTCAACTTCAGTAGAACATCATTGTGCATGTCATTGCTGATGGATAAAATATTCCTGCAGCAACTGTACAGCAATGTAATAAAATGTTTTTTACTTTTGATGGATAAATTACTGGAAATATTTATATGGTGGAACAACTGCATTAGCCATCATTTCTTTGTCTGGTGTATTGCACCAGAGAGCCTCATTCCTCTGTTCATACTATCTCATAAAATTATGTTATGTGGGGATGGAAATTACAATCAGGATGAAATAACTGATAAGAATAGTTTTTTTACTTTTAACAATAGAGTTTTCCTGGAGAATGGTAGTAAAACATTGTTTAGAAAGTAAAAGGTCTGTTTTCAGTGTGCTTGAAAGGAAGTTCATCTCTTAAACATCAAATTTGAAAATGTGACTTTAGAGCATGGCGAAATGTGAGGTTTTCCTTTCTCAGGCAATTGTAAATATTGCTGTTAGTTTTAACCTTGAAAATTAAATTATATAAGTCTATTGCTGAACAGACATCAGAATTTTCAGGTGAAACACTTGTGTGGGTTTGCTTAACGTTTAACCTGCATTCTTTAAGAATTTTTGTTCCACTATTTTCAATGAGATCCCTCAACCCCAGCTAATCTGTGTCTTCTTTCTTGCTCCCTGAAGATCTGACTCACAGGAAGCACAGCAACAGCTCATTGAGGAGACTCTTCAACCAGGTGGGACAGGTTACCAACCTCAACTTTAAGAGACAAACAGGGAACATGAAACACCTGTGATGCCAAGAGACAAACCAGCTGGTATTAGTATCCTAGGGTTAGCATATGCAGTGGGCATCCCTAGCTAGAGAGAGGACCAGCTCTATGGATGGTCAGTATTACCACTTCAACTGTTTGACCATTTAATTTAGCAAAAGACTTGTGTATTCTTTTTTCATTATTTGTCTTTATTTCCCTTCTCTTCTTGGATGGTCAACTCTAAATATATCTGCCTTAATCTTGTCCTGAAACTCAAAACCCACAGACTTCTAGATACAGAAACTCTGGCCACAAGGACAATTGAGTCTACGAAGACTGGCACCAATGTGATTATGGTTAGCAGTGGAGTCTTGGCTTGGCACTGCACATTTCTGGGTGATACAAACCCCATGCATTTTAGAAGAAAAGGAACAAAGGTGACAGAGGGTAGCACGAGGAAAATGAATAGGAGGNTAAGCCTTCTTTCCATTTCATCATCAAAATCCATCCTTTCCTCTCTTCTGTTCATATCCTTGTGGACAATTTGTCCCTTTGAATATTTGATATGTCATCTTCTCCCACACTTATCTCCTTCTGTTCAACTCTGTTGGTTTTTTTTTTTTTCCCTTGGTATCTCTTGCAGAATCAAACTCAAGCTCTTTGCCATGTTTTTAATAAAGGATCTCTCCTCACATGTCTAAACTAATAACTGCCCCTGGTCCTTTCTCTTGTCTTGCTGCACATTACTGGTGTGGTTTTAATTGCTGTTCTTGCTTCCTGTGACATGAACAGTCATCCCATTATATCCTCTTCTTAGGCAGTCTTTCTAAAAATACTTGCTTCAAGAAAATGCCTTACCCTTTTGTTTCCATAACTTCTAATCCTTCTGTTTCTGCAGCAGAGGTCTCTGCAAGCTTGTGGAGGATAGTATTTCTTATCAGTGGTACTGGTAAGGAAGCACACTGAAATGAAGAGTAAGTGATGTGACACAAAACTGACTGAACTGGTAACATGGGTTCAGATTCTCTGACCCTGCCTGTTATGGTTGTTTCCCCTGACCTGCTACATTAATTTTACAGCTTCAGCTATTTTGGATTTCATGATTTACAAAACCTTGTACATCAGCTACCAAAAAAAATGACAGAGAAATGTCCCTTTTTAGTAGGGTGGGTTGATTTTTTTTTTCCCTTTTATTCTTTCAGGCATGAATTATTCTATGGTATATTAAATGAATATGGTGTGGGTCTCTAGATTTTCATCAGTAATGAAGACTAAGACTAAAAAGCCCTGATCTGAAACAGCCTAAATGATCCTTCCTACCAGAAGAGATATTAAGGAAGCAGCAGAAATGTAATAAATGAAATCATTCCCATCTTCACCCTTGAAATGACTAGTCTTAGATGTGGTGTGCTCTGCAAAGCATCAGTATTCATTCCAGAGTAAACTGAATGAATAATGCTGAAAAATGAATTACTTCATAGCGTAGATTTTTTTATATTTTGGGATTTTTTTCCTACTGCAGTCCTTTTAAAAGAGAACATGAAAATTCATGAACTTTCTGCTATGAATTATTTCCTTTTGTATAGTATTCAACTTCAGTAGAACATCATTGTGCATGTCATTGCTGATGGATAAAATATTCCTGCAGCAACTGTACAGCAATGTAATAAAATGTTTTTTACTTTTGATGGATAAATTACTGGAAATATTTATATGGTGGAACAACTGCATTAGCCATCATTTCTTTGTCTGGTGTATTGCACCAGAGAGCCTCATTCCTCTGTTCATACTATCTCATAAAATTATGTTATGTGGGGATGGAAATTACAATCAGGATGAAATAACTGATAAGAATAGTTTTTTTACTTTTAACAATAGAGTTTTCCTGGAGAATGGTAGTAAAACATTGTTTAGAAAGTAAAAGGTCTGTTTTCAGTGTGCTTGAAAGGAAGTTCATCTCTTAAACATCAAATTTGAAAATGTGACTTTAGAGCATGGCGAAATGTGAGGTTTTCCTTTCTCAGGCAATTGTAAATATTGCTGTTAGTTTTAACCTTGAAAATTAAATTATATAAGTCTATTGCTGAACAGACATCAGAATTTTCAGGTGAAACACTTGTGTGGGTTTGCTTAACGTTTAACCTGCATTCTTTAAGAATTTTTGTTCCACTATTTTCAATGAGATCCCTCAACCCCAGCTAATCTGTGTCTTCTTTCTTGCTCCCTGAAGATCTGACTCACAGGAAGCACAGCAACAGCTCATTGAGGAGACTCTTCAACCAGGTGGGACAGGTTACCAACCTCAACTTTAAGAGACAAACAGGGAACATGAAACACCTGTGATGCCAAGAGACAAACCAGCTGGTATTAGTATCCTAGGGTTAGCATATGCAGTGGGCATCCCTAGCTAGAGAGAGGACCAGCTCTATGGATGGTCAGTATTACCACTTCAACTGTTTGACCATTTAATTTAGCAAAAGACTTGTGTATTCTTTTTTCATTATTTGTCTTTATTTCCCTTCTCTTCTTGGATGGTCAACTCTAAATATATCTGCCTTAATCTTGTCCTGAAACTCAAAACCCACAGACTTCTAGATACAGAAACTCTGGCCACAAGGACAATTGAGTCTACGAAGACTGGCACCAATGTGATTATGGTTAGCAGTGGAGTCTTGGCTTGGCACTGCACATTTCTGGGTGATACAAACCCCATGCATTTTAGAAGAAAAGGAACAAAGGTGACAGAGGGTAGCACGAGGAAAATGAATAGGAGGCTTTTCTGAGGAGATCAGTTCCTGCATCAATAGCTGAAGGATCGGCTTTGGAACCTAATGAAGTCCACAGGATAGATATTGCTTTAACTGAGTTTCAAATATTATTTCAGTTTCTTCTTTAGGTTTATATAAGTCTTCCCTTATTAGTTCATGTAAGTATATTCCCAAAATGAAAATGAAATGTGAGATGATTGAAACTCATCTGTGAAGTCTATTAATAGAATCATTCTATTTGGAAGAGACCTTCAAGGTCTTTGAGTCCAACTGTTAACCCAGCAGTGCTAGGTCACCAAACCATGTCCCTAAGCACCACTTGTACATGTTCTTTAAACACCTTCAGGGATGGTGACACCAACACTTCCCTGGGCAGCCTGTTCCAGTGCTTTACATACCTTCCTGTGAATAAATTTTTCTTCATATCCAATCTAAACCTCCCCTGGCACAACTTGAGGCCATTTTCTCTTGTTCTACTACTTGCTACATGGGGTAACACACTGACCCCCACCTCACTACAGTCTCCTTTCAGATAGTTGTAGAGAGTGATAACATCTCCCCTGAGCCTCCTTTGCTCCAGGCTAAACAACCTCAGTTCCCTCAGCAGCTCCTTATACAAGTTGTTCTCTAGACCCTTCATCAGCTTCATTGCCCTTCTGTGGACATGCTGCATATTCATGATAAATATGCCTAAGACTGTTCTACATTAACAGAAATATCCATGCTCTGCTAGCAAAACATTCAAGCAAATGAAGACATCAAGGGTTGAATGGGAGAAATTACACTACTTCTACTCTGGTTGTCATTATTTTGTCTGATATAGTCATAAAGAAAAATGCATGAAAGACATTTTTATCATTAGTTCCTGGATCTATAAATGATAAGCTGTCTGTTTCTGAGATCTTGGTTTTATACTATTAGCACACTAAAATTTAATGCTAAGTAGAACTCTAGGGCTTAAACTTTTGTCATTTGGTCAATTTATGATTCACCTTAAAATTGTGTCTTTATCTAAACACTTTGTAAATATACACAGTGTATAATGACCACAGTAAAAAAATTCTTCTTCATTTAAAATGCAGCTCAGCAGCTTTGTGATAAATGGTGACATTATGTATATGCCAGTCCCTTCTGGAAAATTGGAGCGATGCTAGACTTTGCCAAGAATTTGACATGCCACCCTAAATGTTTAATCAGGGATGCTGTGACATTCAATGTTGCTTGTATAAATGTGTCAGTCTAATTTTTATTAAGCCTCTTCAAAATGAAACAGAATCTGCTTTTGGAAAATAAAAAAATCATGACCGAATCAATCTAATGCTATTAACATGTTTCTCACTGGATAAGATATAAATAATCTAAAATTAACTATGATCCTCACTTCACTGAGCACAAACTTCCCTAGTAAAAGTTTTGAATTGGAATAGAACTCAGAGGAGTGCTGTATCAAATTAATGATCATGAAGCAAGGTTCAGAGAGCATTAGTAATCAGCTTCTGCCTTGGGCGAGACCAGGGAATAGATGTCATGCAGCCATCTGAACAGAATTTCTATGATAAAATCTGTCCTTCAAAAAAAAAACAAGAATGTAACAGGACTTTCCTGTGGCTTCTCCATTGGTTGATTCTCTTCTGGCCATGGAATTCTGTGCTGGCCATTGGATTTCAGATAAGGGCTAGAGAAGCCATCTAAGAAGTATCTATTAATTTGTTGGTGCTGCAAATGAAAAGAGCTGTACAAGTTGGAAATTCCCATCCTGAAAAGCTTTGCTTATGTGTATAACTTCATTTTGATATGTAGCTTGCCTTTTTTTTTAGTGAGACTAGCTGCACAGTTTAGGAGAATTTAGCAAATTTTGTTGACATGTGTGAGTTAAACTTCACAACATAGGAAGTATTATATATAAATATTTCTCTGTGTGCCAGGGCCGCCCTTTGGTGGTTGGGCTGCTGAGGGAGCCTGGGCAGGGCCGGCACCACCCACTGCTGATCAGCCCCCCGGCGGGGAGAAGCCTCAGGGAGGGCGGGAAAGTTCCCGCCACAGAGCACAGTGCGGTAGGCTGGGACTGTGTGTGTCTCGGTGGGGGCTGCAGCAGTTCTGGGCACCTCAATGCAAGAGAGATCTGGAGGTGCTGGAGCCAGTGCAGAGGGGGCAACAGAGCTGGGGAAAAGTCCAGAGAACAGATCTTAGGAAGAGTAATTGAAGGAGCTGGGACTGTTTAGTTTGAGGAAGAGGAGGCTGAGGGGAGTCCTCATCACTGTCTGCAACTACCTGAAAGGGCATTGTAGAGAGGCTGGTGCTGGTCTCTTCTCACAGGTCATTAGTGACAGAAGCAGAGGGGATGGATTCCAGCTGCTGCAGGAGAGGGGCAGACTGGACATTAGGGAGGGGTTGAGTCCCCATCCCTGGGTGTGGCACCCTTTGGTCGTTTAGTTATAAGGGACATGGTTTAGGGGTGAACTTTATAAGTATGGCTAGTTGTACTTGATGATCCCAAGGGTCTTTTCCAACCTGAATGATTCTACGGTTCTAAGGGAGAATTTTCTGGTTTTATATGGCCAAAGCTTCCAGTCAAGCTGAAAGGAGGAAAGAGATTTTTTTACAGCTGTTTTGCTCACAATGATTTAAAAAAGAAGCTGTACCCTATTAATTTTTTGACACAATATTAAAGCTCTAATACCCTGACCATCTCTAGATTGTAAAGCTAAGGACATGCTCTTACTTAACACAAAAATTGCAGAATTGCAGTATTTGCCAGCATTCTTTCCTACCTGTAAAGCGTGTATAGTCAGAATCCTTTCTAGTTGCTGAATGATTATATGTATCTAGTGGCAGCAAATACTGACATTCTATATTTTTTTCAGTGTACTGCTGTGTCTCAGGATACCTACTGCAGTGCTTCTCCCCAGATCTGGTAGCCACCTGTGCTCTTGGGCATGACAAAGGTAAGACCCAGGATTATATTAAAAAGTACAGATTATACTGGAAATGAGGCATCAAGTGATCTGGAGCTTTCATGGCTCCTGTAGATCTAAGGTTCTTTTGAGAAAGTTGATTCTTAGCTGTTACTACAGACATTCTACAGTTTAAGGTAAAGAAAATACTGATTTCATTTTCCCTATAGTCATGGTTCAGGAAGGATTAGATGATTAGAAATGTACTGCTTGTAAACATAATATAGTTCTGTAAGGTGAATATAAAATGAGTTGTAATGGAGTAGCCAGACCAGTAGAAACACAAGATATTTCTATCACTGCAGAGAAAAAATTTCTATAGGATGGAGGATTTGGGGTGTTTTTTTAAATGTTAATTCCTTTTGTCATGTGGCTGAAGCCCTAAACTTAATAAGAAATGCATTCTCAATCTCTGGGCTTGAAAGGAAATTTCTGGAAACATTACTGTGACAAATCCAGAAATCAGCAGCCTGCCCCCCCAAAAAATTGGTGCCTCCCCATTACCCTGGCATGTGGTTAAATCATTACCTTCAGTCTAATTCATTATTAGAAGAAGGATGAAGATGCTTAATTGTAGATGCTAGGGACACTATACTGTGAAGTATGTTTGAGGTCATGGGGAGAAAGTATTGTTCATCAAAATACTTCTTTTTTCCCCTTACAGCACTTCTAATTTTCTGTTTCTCTGGGTTGATACATAAACCATAAAATGATCATCTTTCTGGAGATTCCAATTAGTCCAGGCCACACTGAACAGACACTCCTGTGAGTCATATGGTCTCTCTGGGGAACAGTGGAGACACTTGACCGTGGGCAAAGCAGTATTGATTTAGTATCCAACACCATCTTGTTTACTCCCCTTGAAATATTTAGGTTGCATTAACAGTAATGTTCCATTTGGGCATTGCTTGGCCTTTGATGACCAGTTAGGAAAAGCAGAAAAAAAATGCAGGCTGTCATGAAACCATCTGTTCACTCTCTGAAGGCAGCTACCTCCCAGGCTTTTTAACACAGAGAGGAACTGTGGCTGCAAAAACCTTCCCATTAAAAATGTGAGGAAAAGCAGGCCTGCAAAGGGGCTTCTGAAAAAACACCAATGAGAAATCAGACAGAAATATATGGAGATGGGTATTTGACATTAAATCTCCCATCATCTGATCAGTATGATTAGCAACTCAAGAACAGTAGCACTTATTATATAAAACTAATTTTATACTAATACATAAAATCCTCAGAACAGAAGCAACAGTAGGAGCTGTAATATTTTTATTCTGTGATGAAATAACAACTGGAATATTAAATAGAATACTGTATGGTGATTTACCAAGCCTGTGTGTGGTATAATGATGCTGGCTGTTCACACACCAGCAGAAGCAAGGAGAACTTGTCTTGGTCTTGTGAAGGCAAGTCATCCATAACCTTAGTGCCTGGAAGAGGAGATGACAAAAGCTGTGGAGTTTTCAGAGTTACCTAAGGTGCCTTTTCTGTCAGAATCACTCCTAGCCTCAGAGTAGAACTATCACTTGATGGATGTGTCACAGGCAGTACTTTATGCTGTAATCTTACATTGTTTAGTTCATCATTTGGTTTTGAAATGTTTTATTCTACAGCATACCCATANATAAAATGATCATCTTTCTGGAGATTCCAATTAGTCCAGGCCACACTGAACAGACACTCCTGTGAGTCATATGGTCTCTCTGGGGAACAGTGGAGACACTTGACCGTGGGCAAAGCAGTATTGATTTAGTATCCAACACCATCTTGTTTACTCCCCTTGAAATATTTAGGTTGCATTAACAGTAATGTTCCATTTGGGCATTGCTTGGCCTTTGATGACCAGTTAGGAAAAGCAGAAAAAAAATGCAGGCTGTCATGAAACCATCTGTTCACTCTCTGAAGGCAGCTACCTCCCAGGCTTTTTAACACAGAGAGGAACTGTGGCTGCAAAAACCTTCCCATTAAAAATGTGAGGAAAAGCAGGCCTGCAAAGGGGCTTCTGAAAAAACACCAATGAGAAATCAGACAGAAATATATGGAGATGGGTATTTGACATTAAATCTCCCATCATCTGATCAGTATGATTAGCAACTCAAGAACAGTAGCACTTATTATATAAAACTAATTTTATACTAATACATAAAATCCTCAGAACAGAAGCAACAGTAGGAGCTGTAATATTTTTATTCTGTGATGAAATAACAACTGGAATATTAAATAGAATACTGTATGGTGATTTACCAAGCCTGTGTGTGGTATAATGATGCTGGCTGTTCACACACCAGCAGAAGCAAGGAGAACTTGTCTTGGTCTTGTGAAGGCAAGTCATCCATAACCTTAGTGCCTGGAAGAGGAGATGACAAAAGCTGTGGAGTTTTCAGAGTTACCTAAGGTGCCTTTTCTGTCAGAATCACTCCTAGCCTCAGAGTAGAACTATCACTTGATGGATGTGTCACAGGCAGTACTTTATGCTGTAATCTTACATTGTTTAGTTCATCATTTGGTTTTGAAATGTTTTATTCTACAGCATACCCATAACAGTAACTGTCATAACTTTAATGTTCTTTTAATATCATGACTGATATTTTTTTTTTTTGCTGATAAGTGAAGTAAGAATGCCAGCTGTTCTGGCTGAATAAGTGGGTCCATGGATTACTAAAAAGAAAATTAATATAGTCATTATTCTTTTTTTTTTTTTTCTGTTGAGTAGCATTTGGAGGCTCCAGTCAGGATTAGAGCCTCATTATGTTAGATGCTATATAAACATTAAAGGTGGCCTTACACAGTAAGTGCAACATGCTGTTATTGTTTAGTTTAATGTTAAACAAGCTTTTTGTTTACAGCTCATGAAGAGAGGTCATGTTTAAATAACATTGTTCATATTTAACTAATACAATTAATTCAGTTATCCAAAACCTGTGTAAAGCAAAAAGTGTATTTTAGATCTGAGGTTACACTGAAAACTGTATAAAATCTGCTTCTCTGATTTTATACTGGCATCCTACTATTGTATTATATACTCATCTGGGGTGGGGAAATGGAGGTAGAACAAATTATTTTCCATCACAAATCAGCAGTGAATACAGTAGCAATACTTTATTTACAGCATAGATGTTTATTTAATCAATTTATTGGTAGCAACCTAGAGAAAATGGAAACCAGTTGGAAAAAATATAACATTTCATCACATGCTGGAAAAAAAGAATGTGTATAGATAGGTTGCAATTTATTGAAATTTACTGCACTTTGAGATATATTGCATACTGCAGGAAAGATAATTTATCTTTATATCTTATGTTATTATTGTATGTGTCAAAGAGAATTTTAGCTTGTCATATTTCTTAAAAATATGGGCTCATTTCAGGAAAGCAGTCATCACTATATATGTATGTTTGTCATATTTATTGTAAAGCCTTAACCATCACCTTGCCTTGGTTTTTCTGGGAGTGATGGAAAGGAGTGGCCATCCTTCTCCCTGTTTAAAAGAGCAAGCTAACCAGCCAGTGGATTAGATCTCTCAGATGACTGCAGCATTACCTTATCTGCAGAGATGCAGAGAAAAAAAGATGCAGAGCAATATTTTAATAAATACTTAGAATGACCCTGTTCTTTGAATCAGAAATCTCACTTCAACAAGGTGCTTTTCTAGCACCTTCTTGACATGAGAAGTATTGTTAGCAATTTTCTGTACAGTCTTTGGTCTTCTCATAATGACTCTTAGCCAGTTTGATGCTGGCCCACAGATACTATTTTTCTGTATGTTCTGGTGCTGCTGACAGGTTCCTAAAAAGATACAAAATAAATAAAAATAAATAAAATAAATAATAAAAAAAAATAAAATAAATAAACAAACAAACAATAAACAAATAAAAACAAAAAACCCACAAGCTATTGCAGAACCTGGAAATCATAATATATGTAGAGTTCTATCAAGCTGACATCATAATATAGAGCTTCTAATTATGGGTACCTGTAAGAAGCCCCTAAACACCATAAAGGCTCTGAAAGAAAACCCTCAGTTTAGAAGGAGCAAAAACATTTTCTGTGATGAGGTTTGATATATAATAATTCAAAACGAAGCTTTCTGACAAATATGTGATTTTTCTT
>VYZU01013323.1:21173-31856 GCA_013401355.1 Ceyx cyanopectus
GAAATAACCACTTTCAATATCATCCATAGACCCTGACCATTAGAATTATCAGAACAACACAGTGTTTACCTAATTTTAATTGTATTAATCTTTATTATATATATATTTGCAATTGGTTCCTGAAATAGAGATGGTCCTGAACTGAAATTTGACTCCAGATACTCCCAACAATTCTAAAATATGTGAAGTACAGATTCAAAGTGTGTGTTTCTTATGAGATTCTAGTTAAAAGGTGGTTATTTCTGCCATAATTATTGCTAATCCCAAACTTCTAAGAAAGATTCAACCCTGGAGTCTCCTCAGTAGTAAAAATGTGCTGTCATTGATTAAAATAGTGGTTGAGGAACAATAACAGTTCTTTATGAGTAAAAATTTCCTCTCCAGAGACTCCCTGGCAAAGTTTCCAAGATTTTGATCTAATTTTAGTCCAACACTGACAAAAAAGGAAAGAGTAGCTTCTAGGCACTGCTCTAAGCTGGATCTCTGAAGAGATTTCAAAGCATTAAACAGGACCTGGACCAGTGTCCAAGGGTCAGAGCCTCACCTTTGATCTCTTCTTTGAGCAGGCACAGGCTGTTCATGCAGCCAGGTCTCTACAGGTGAGAGATGGGAAACAAGTCACTGGTCTCTAAGCCCAGCAACAGTTGTTCCTGGCCTTCTTTGCTTCAAAGAAGATGGATTTTTTGGTGTTCCACCCATCTGTGTACTTTGTATGCATATCTATGTTTCAGGAACAGAAGAGATTTTCTTCCTTGCAATGTTGTATCCATAAGAGCTTTTTGCTTTTTTCTTGTTTGTCTTTTAAGGAGTATTCTCATTTGCATTTAACAGNCTCAGAAACTGCTAATTCTGCACACACTGAAATCTGCCACTGGCTTGAAGTAAGGCCAGGATTTTTCTCTGGAAGAGGTGACAAATGATGTAATGTTTTTTTTANTGCAATGTTGTATCCATAAGAGCTTTTTGCTTTTTTCTTGTTTGTCTTTTAAGGAGTATTCTCATTTGCATTTAACAGCTCAAAGCCAAGACCCACTGATTAGAAGGAGTGTTTTTGTATGGGTTTCAGAGACAACATGGTTTTTAAATACCTGAGATACTCTGTTCTGGGCTCCTTATGATGTTAGATTATGATGAATTTTATAGTTGTTTACTACTACATAGGATGCCAATAAATGCCTCTCTAATAGGTGAATATATTTATTGCTAAAGTATCAATTACTGTAAATGATTCAGATATCCTAATGAATAGTTATGCATAAAGAAGTAATTTTGAAAATGAGTTTTTGGAGTGCATGAAAACACAAAGAAACAACTTGCTTAGGGGAGGTGCNATGTGAGCAAATGGATGCTTAGTATACATAATTGTATTTCCTTAGTATCATTTACCTAAGTCCAAAACATGTAATTCATTTAGTGTTCTATAAATTGTTATTTTGGAGTTGTGCCAGAAATTAGGAAAAAAAAAAAAAGTAAAAAGAAAAAAAAAACTTTCAGTCTCTAAACATCTTTTATTTCCTTCCTTAAGTGCTGTTCAAATCCCTATGAATGTCCTGCACTCTCAGTTCCCATTCCTTCCATTGACAGGGCAATTTAGACCAATTTGACTAACAGTCTACACAGGATCTTCTTCCAGCTATTTATTCACTCTCCCCATTTCCTGGGGCTCTTGGACAGAAACCAAACATGCCAACATACTGTTTTCTCTTCATACTGCTCCTTCCCTCAGTCTTTGCCAATTCCCCCAGCATAGTGAACACGCAGTGTTATGACTACAGAGCACTTTATTAGTTGCTATATTATAGCAAAAAATAGTACCATGAAACGTTCTTGTCATCACATCCATATTCACAACTCCCATGCCCATGTTCCTCCCTCATTCTTCTTCCCAAATTGCATCTGGAGGAAAGCAGAAAGGTAACAACTTTGTATTTCAAAGAGAAATAAGCATACCCAGCACACTGCTGGAATCAACACCATAAATTGGCTGGGTAAGGACACACAGATACCAGCACAAACCTGTGTTTCTTATACATCCATAGTTTGGAGCAAGCAGGAGCCTATTTTTGTGGTGGGATGCTTATATACTGCAGCAGGAGCAGCAAGCAAGCTGCCTTTCTCCATTCCTGCCTCTCTTGACAGTGTTAGAAGTGCCTTATGGCTCCTTACCAAAGAGGACAAGAGGTTCAGGAGCATCTGCCATGTCTGTCCTGGAAGATAAAGATAAGAGTTACCAAAGTCTGATGGGTTACAACCATCACCCCTGGCAGTAGCTCACAATGCCACCACCACACAGCAGGGAATGACAGGTAGAAGCAGGTGCCACAGGGGCAACCTCCACATCAGGGAAACCCCAGCATCTCCATCCATCACTGAAGATAGCTCAAGTGCCCCAAGTTCTCCCTTAAACAGAAGGGCCTCATTCTCATAAATACTTTCACAGAGGGGACACAAACCACTCACTCTCCTCCCCATTTCTGTGTACAGTACCTTATACCCCCATCTTGTGGGCTTCAACTGCTCTAACAGTTAAATATTTTCATGAAGAAGACACAGAAAATGAAACGACCACAAAAAACAAACCACAATACACACTGCCTATTGAGAAGGAACAGAAGATATTCTACCCATCCCTGAGGAAACACAAAATATTTGTGCTTTTGGAGGCCAGCTCCTTTGTTGGATAGAAGGTGCTTCTGACTTTACAAGGTCTTTGAAAGGAAAATTTGTTGTAATATTTTTTAAACACTTCAACAATAAAAAAGGTCTTCATATTGCAATCCTTACGGCTCTTTTCAACTAGTTTTAAGGGAAATTTATTGGAATTTTGTATTGTATTTAATTCACAATATTTCTGTGCTTCATAAAAATTCCCTTTGCTTCCAATGTGCAAAAAAGTTAAGCTGTCAAACTGCCTGTTCTCTGAACAAAAATGGTCCAAGCACAAAATATTTAAGAACTAGATTACAAACAACCAAAAAAACCTCAAAAAAACCCCAAACCCACTCCCAGAAAACAACCACCACCACAAACCATCCACCATCCACGGTCACCTTGTCATTCCCAACAAAGTGCAGCCAATTTGTAGCAATTAGCACAGTGTGCACAGCACGATTCACTTGCTGGGCTGCCAAAGCCATTCTGGGTGGTGGTTTGAGTTGGAGCTTATCAGCAGTGCTGACAAGGGATGCCGAGGCATCAGCAAACACCTTCNTTCAGATATCCTAATGAATAGTTATGCATAAAGAAGTAATTTTGAAAATGAGTTTTTGGAGTGCATGAAAACACAAAGAAACAACTTGCTTAGGGGAGGTGCTGATGAGATCAAACAAGTCCAGCAGAAAATGGAGTTCTTGGACTCAACAGGAATAATTTTGTTAAGTGTGAGTAGATATTTCAAAAAAAGAGGAAGCATCCAAATAAGAAGCATTTAATCTTACAATAAAACAGTGCTTGAAGCTTTTGCAAACATACATCACATTCTTTCAGTATGGGTAAGGAACATTTTAGCCTAGCTTGTCATTATCCTTCCTGGCAGAATTCAAGTTGAGGATACAAATGGTCATTTTCCCCAGAGTGTCTGAGAAAAATCTTCAAAACAGCTTCTGCCTTCTTACTTTTCCAGCCCTGTGCACAACGAACACAAAAGTTTTTCTCTCCATGTTTTTTTATCCCCTCTGTGGAAAGAAAACCTGCAGCAAATCCACTTTTCCCTTTGCTTGCTGGCTCATTGTCTCAAATGCTCTTTTATTTGATGTATTCAGGTACTGCTGCGTGGAATGTATTTTTTCATTTGCTTTCAGGTAAGACCAGATTATCTCATGATGCCTTGCATTCAAATTTGAGCTCTAAAGGATCATGATGCCTACATACTGAGCCCTGTGTGCTAAGATGCCTGAGGATATGATGTGCCTGATGTGCAAACCCTTCTTGCACATTTCACATGCTCTCTTCTTTCCCCAGTTCAGACAGGATCCTATGAAACTACACGTACTCTGAACATCAGCAGTGCCACAGCATTGTGTTTAGGCTGTGGGCCCTGTATGGCTAAAAGTGATCTTCTAATTGATTCTTTGAATCCAGAAATTAGCACAGGGAAGAATTACACCAGGACATTGAGACTGAAGACAGTTGAAGTGAGGGATATTCTTCTATGGGCACTCAAAACAGTCAGCTTTGATACCTAGAGCTTCTGCTTTACTTCTGTTACTTTGGACCAGAAAAACAGTGGCTATACCATAGTCTCAGAAAATGCTGCTGGTAGTTATAGAANCTAATTTTAATTGTATTAATCTTTATTATATATATATTTGCAATTGGTTCCTGAAATAGAGATGGTCCTGAACTGAAATTTGACTCCAGATACTCCCAACAATTCTAAAATATGTGAAGTACAGATTCAAAGTGTGTGTTTCTTATGAGATTCTAGTTAAAAGGTGGTTATTTCTGCCATAATTATTGCTAATCCCAAACTTCTAAGAAAGATTCAACCCTGGAGTCTCCTCAGTAGTAAAAATGTGCTGTCATTGATTAAAATAGTGGTTGAGGAACAATAACAGTTCTTTATGAGTAAAAATTTCCTCTCCAGAGACTCCCTGGCAAAGTTTCCAAGATTTTGATCTAATTTTAGTCCAACACTGACAAAAAAGGAAAGAGTAGCTTCTAGGCACTGCTCTAAGCTGGATCTCTGAAGAGATTTCAAAGCATTAAACAGGACCTGGACCAGTGTCCAAGGGTCAGAGCCTCACCTTTGATCTCTTCTTTGAGCAGGCACAGGCTGTTCATGCAGCCAGGTCTCTACAGGTGAGAGATGGGAAACAAGTCACTGGTCTCTAAGCCCAGCAACAGTTGTTCCTGGCCTTCTTTGCTTCAAAGAAGATGGATTTTTTGGTGTTCCACCCATCTGTGTACTTTGTATGCATATCTATGTTTCAGGAACAGAAGAGATTTTCTTCCTTGCAATGTTGTATCCATAAGAGCTTTTTGCTTTTTTCTTGTTTGTCTTTTAAGGAGTATTCTCATTTGCATTTAACAGCTCAAAGCCAAGACCCACTGATTAGAAGGAGTGTTTTTGTATGGGTTTCAGAGACAACATGGTTTTTAAATACCTGAGATACTCTGTTCTGGGCTCCTTATGATGTTAGATTATGATGAATTTTATAGTTGTTTACTACTACATAGGATGCCAATAAATGCCTCTCTAATAGGTGAATATATTTATTGCTAAAGTATCAATTACTGTAAATGATTCAGATATCCTAATGAATAGTTATGCATAAAGAAGTAATTTTGAAAATGAGTTTTTGGAGTGCATGAAAACACAAAGAAACAACTTGCTTAGGGGAGGTGCTGATGAGATCAAACAAGTCCAGCAGAAAATGGAGTTCTTGGACTCAACAGGAATAATTTTGTTAAGTGTGAGTAGATATTTCAAAAAAAGAGGAAGCATCCAAATAAGAAGCATTTAATCTTACAATAAAACAGTGCTTGAAGCTTTTGCAAACATACATCACATTCTTTCAGTATGGGTAAGGAACATTTTAGCCTAGCTTGTCATTATCCTTCCTGGCAGAATTCAAGTTGAGGATACAAATGGTCATTTTCCCCAGAGTGTCTGAGAAAAATCTTCAAAACAGCTTCTGCCTTCTTACTTTTCCAGCCCTGTGCACAACGAACACAAAAGTTTTTCTCTCCATGTTTTTTTATCCCCTCTGTGGAAAGAAAACCTGCAGCAAATCCACTTTTCCCTTTGCTTGCTGGCTCATTGTCTCAAATGCTCTTTTATTTGATGTATTCAGGTACTGCTGCGTGGAATGTATTTTTTCATTTGCTTTCAGGTAAGACCAGATTATCTCATGATGCCTTGCATTCAAATTTGAGCTCTAAAGGATCATGATGCCTACATACTGAGCCCTGTGTGCTAAGATGCCTGAGGATATGATGTGCCTGATGTGCAAACCCTTCTTGCACATTTCACATGCTCTCTTCTTTCCCCAGTTCAGACAGGATCCTATGAAACTACACGTACTCTGAACATCAGCAGTGCCACAGCATTGTGTTTAGGCTGTGGGCCCTGTATGGCTAAAAGTGATCTTCTAATTGATTCTTTGAATCCAGAAATTAGCACAGGGAAGAATTACACCAGGACATTGAGACTGAAGACAGTTGAAGTGAGGGATATTCTTCTATGGGCACTCAAAACAGTCAGCTTTGATACCTAGAGCTTCTGCTTTACTTCTGTTACTTTGGACCAGAAAAACAGTGGCTATACCATAGTCTCAGAAAATGCTGCTGGTAGTTATAGAATCATAGAATGTTAGGGGTTGAAGGGACATAGATCATCTAGTCCAACCCCCCTGCCAGAGCAGGATCACCTAGACCAAGTCACCCAGGAACAGATCCAGGCGGGTCTGGAATGTCTCCAGAGCAGGAGACTCCACAACCTCCCTGGGCAGCCCCTCCCAGGCTCTGGCACCCTCACTGAAAAAGTTTTTCCTTGTGTTTACCCCAAACCTCTTGTGCTCCAACTGACTCCCATTGCCTCTTGTTTTGTCTCATAAGGGAGATGCTCCACTCCCTTAATGGTCAGCCAGCCATTTTCTCCAGAAAATGCAGTGTGTGCTTTCACAGAATGTGTGTGCTCTCACAGCAGCACCTGGAGAGAAATCCAAGATTCATGCAGCTCTTGGGGAAAAAAAAGAAGCTCCAGAGCTTGACCAGTTCAGTGTTTGCCTGTGGAGATGAAAGATGCCTTTAGTCCTTTATGCAAGCTTTTATTCCTAGCTGACCTGGTTCTGTACTCTGTGAACTCATGAAGAGTAGCACAGGATCTAAGCTGCCTTCTGTGCTTCTTCCTAACCCATGTCTGCTTTTGCTCCAGACTTTGTCATGTATTTCTTCAGAGTGCTTTTAAGATATCCAAATTGCTGGCACCTAGGCAGGCACAACTTCACCTCACTCAGAAGTTTCCTTTGAGGCTCATTATTGTTAACACCTCATAGATGTTTGAAATTCTGAAAATGGGGGAAAAAGTCATGGTTTCATAACTGAGGAAAGAGGATAAGGTTTTCAGATGGAGAGGCAGGATTGGAAATCCTGGAGTTTTCATGCCCACGTTCAGCATTTTTGAGATCCCAAATTAATCGCTGATAATTAAGATGTTTTGCTAAAACAGAATACAGTCAAATTTATTAAATAATGTCATGTTTCTAAAATACTGAACAAGTAATGAATGTTATTCAGACATCAAGTTTTTTTCAGAAAGAACTCTTTCAGTGCAGACACTTCTGGTAACACAGTAAAAAATAAATCAATCACATTATCAGTGGAAGAAGAAAACAATCCCAAAGGCACATTTAATCTTTCCTTTTGGATACACAAAGAACAAACCTTTACTGCTTTAGTCTGGTGTTGTACTGGTTTCAGTTTGCTCCAGTGATGGATAAGGATGTGATTACTTGTGACAAATATGAATTTATTGTGAGTATTTTATATAACAACACAGCCAAGTGACAAGAAACCTAATAGGCATTCAGGCCACAGGGGAAGTGTAATCTGGCTTTGAACCACAGTGAGTTCAGTGGGAGTGAACTGTACTCACCCCTGAATGAGATTTAGCTACTTTGTGCACAGATTATGATATTACCACAATAAGCATGACAAATGCTCCAATTTGAGCAGGAATACTATCTGAATGTTAAAGACCCCTTTCTGGGCATTGCCTTTGGAGTTCTGATTTCCTAATCCTCTTCATTACTGAGAATACATGAGATAGCAGCAAGTCCATATTTTAATAAAGAGAAAAAAGGAAAAGCATCCAATTAAAATTCCCTGGGAGAAAGGTTTCTTCCCTATACACACACAGACCTATGCACATGTGCATCTACACCCTGACTTTTCTCCATTACAGGCTTTTTAATCATTTTGGGGCACTCCCTCTGCTACAAACTCTTTGTGGGTGACCTGACCAATATTGTGTTTTATGTGGGGGTCCTAAAAAATGTTTACTGTCCAATCTCTGTAGGATGGATCAAACAGATGTAATCTGAAATCCCCAAGTCCACTGACAGAGTGAAAAGGGAAGGTATGTGCTGACAGCAAAAGTTATTTAACAGGGAAATAAAAGTAGGTGAAAAATTAAGGGGCTTTTATTAGGTCTCAGATATATGTAGCCCAGTCTTGTTCCAGCAGAAGAATGGTGACCATCCTGCAAGTTTTTTAGAGAGATGGGAAGAGGAGGTTATGTTAAGAGAATAGAAAGATTTTTTTTATTTTTTTTTAATTAAACCACTGCTGCTTGTTCACTTTTTGGCTTTTTCCTTGTATATAATAGTTTGTCCTTAGAAAACAGCAGTCTGTAAGCAGGAGCTTCTAATGAACCTGGAAGATTTTAATGAAAATTTGAACTGAGAAGCTGTGGCTGATGGTGTGGAGTGTCAGCTGGACTGTGTTCATTATGGTGAGTAATAGAACCTAATCTTGTTAACATACTGCCATTAAACACTTTGAAAAGCTTGAATAGTTGCCTAAACCTGTCCTGTGCAAAATTCAGCTCAGTCACCCAAACCTCTCTTTAACTTGGGTAAGTTTTGTGATGCACAAAATGATGCTTTTATATATACTGTGTAGCTTGTATTTACATTACTAACACTCTTTATTTGCTGAAAGGTAAATGCTTATATGCAAGATGGTTCTAAAAGAAAAATTTAACTGTAGTATCTATTTAGTAATAAAGGTAAACTTATTTAATAAGAAAAATAAGTCTTTTATAATTGGAAGTAATCAGTGTACTTCATGTAATCTGGCAGTAAATGACTATGCACTCACAGGGCTACTTAAGTTCAAAACCAATTTGGTAATCTTCCAACTGGAAATTACAATAAATTAAGGTCATTTCTCCAAGGGATGACATAAACACTTAAGTAATGGAGCTCCTCTCTTTATGTTGAATCACATAAGTAAAATGAGAGCCTTCTCAGTTGTATCTGTTGTTGAAGGTTTAGATCAGGCATTCAGGCACCTGCAGTGGGGCTCACAGGCACATTTCTCCTGGCTGAGTTGGAAGCAGTAAACCCCCAAGCAATCAGGGCAGGCATAGGAGTGCTGCACAAAAGGCAGCAGGAGAAAACAGGCCAAATAGTAAAGCTGTTTTAAAAAGCCCAGCCTTACAGACTGTCTTTTTTCTTTTTTTATACATTTCATATTAAAAGATATGTTGCTATCTAGTATTTTTTTCTACCACACCATTGAAAAGAACCTAATTATCAGTTGTTCCTAACAGCTTACAGTTTGTGGTTGGTTTTTTTTCCTCAAGGCATAGGTTATAAAGGTAAGTAGGTATTTTCCCTTCATGTTTCTCCACATTTCCATGTAATTTTGCAAGACATATTTTCAAAGGAGAAGCTGATCAGTATACATTGCTGTGTGGATTCTCTTCAGCCTTCTCTGAACTCCCAAAATGGCTTGGAGAAGTAGAAAGGAAAGACAATACTGCACCAAGGAGATTGGAATGTACAGATGCAGTGGGGGTTAATTCAGACCATTAGGTCTTGTGAGCAGTAGACACTAAATTTAAAAACAGCTGTGAATTTCATGGTTTTCATGTTTAAATGTTTTGGCTTAGTCAGGTAAACTAATAAGCAGTAAGTTGACTTCAGAAATGCAAAGGAGGAGGTTCAGATGGATTAGCTGAACAAGCCTCTGCAAACTGTAGTTGATGTTGACAAGTGAACTATGGAGTCTGTGTTTTATTGGATTTTCTTCAGTTCAATAATGTATGAAAATTACAGGAGGAAATGTATTAGACTTATGCATATGGATGTGGCAGTCATGCATGAACATTCTGGACATAAAAAAACCACTTAATCATCTTTCTCAGATAATAGTGTTTGAGGTTGTTCTCAGAAGTACTTTAAATATAAGCAGATAGTATTAATAAAGCAACTGAATTGAATTTTAACTGGAATTTTATTTAAGTTCATGAATATACATCCAGATTCTTTCTGCCTTTGGACTAGATATCCATGATTTTCAATGCCTGCTTAGCATGACCATAGTCCTAGGTAGACAATTAAGAAATCTACTGTTCATATCAAAATATGAATAAGCCCATACCTTCTACAAGTTCATATTGTTATAAGTACATTTAATTTTGTGTAGACAAAATGGGATGTTTCTGAAAAATAATTATGCTTGTCCAATGCATTATAATTGGACAAATGAAGTTGAAAATGTTTTGCTTTTTTTTTTTAGATGCAGAACAGTGTTGGGTGAGAGGCATTAAAAATACATTAGATCAGTTTCTCCTATTTCATATGGCATTTTATGGGGTTTTAAAAATATTTATAATTAGAGTTTGTGAGTATGTAAATGATAAAATGAGTGACAAAAGGTTCACTTTTTAAAGACACATTCTTATTACAGTAGTGTTTAACAACTGAGTTAAAAATATCTTTTAAATCTTCCTTTGCTCTGTACAATAACAAAACAAGAAAAGAAAAAAATTCTTCATTTCAAACTAGCTCAGCAATTAAAAAATATATTTATGCTCCTACTATATATCAGGATATACTACTATTTGCTACTGCCATCATCAGAAAACAGATTTTATTTTTTTCCCCATGAAGTTCAGAGTTATGAGAGATTTGATTTATTTTCTCAGTAGGGTGTTTATTAAAAGGTACTAGA
>VYZU01013327.1:0-11689 GCA_013401355.1 Ceyx cyanopectus
CTCGTATATTTATAAACATTTATATACACAAACAACCTGAGACTGCCAATTCCATCCCTTTGCTCCAAGTGCAGTTAACTACAGCACCAAGCTGCTTGGGGTTGTGTCCAGCTGGGTTTTGATTCTCTTGAAGGATGAGGATGGCACAACCTCCTCTGTTTCAGTTTATATTCATTGCTGCTTATCTCTTCACCAGGCACCTCTGTGGAGTTTGGCTCAGTCCTCCTTAGGCCCCTCTTCAGGTATCTCTACCCTCTCAAGTCTTCTCAAGGCCAAACAGTCCCATCTCTCTCAGCTTTTCCTCCTATGTCAGATGTTTCGTTCCCTCTCTGTGGCCCTTCATTAGACCTGCTTCAGGATATCCAACTAATCCCTAATGTAAGTAATATTATAAAGAGAGAATTTCAGGCTGTTCCTCCCCCCTTTTCTTTTGAGATCTACAGGAATATATTTTCAATCAATGCAGCCTTTTGGAGTCACTTAAGAATACAAGTTACTGATCCTTTGTGTGATTATCATTTGTTTATATCGGATGTTAAATCAATGTCACAGCAAGTGTGTACTTGGTCAGCTTTATTAAGGCAGGTAATTTTGCTAAGTATTTGAAATTAAGTGTGAGTAGAAAAAGATGTAATTCATTTACATTTAAGAGCAATACCTACAATAGAATTTTACTGGCATTATGCTACAGTTACACTAGCAAGTATCTTCACCTTAGGTGCATTACTAAAATAACACCTTTAGACTTACCAAAATATTGTTAACAGCAGTATTAGGAATGACTGTCATACAGATCCTTAGGGCAGGATCTGTGTGACAAGATCCCAGATGCCACCCAAACGCACATTAGTTAAAAACTAAAACACCTGCCTATCACTAATTTCACTAATCTTATACTCTCTAATAATCACAGTTTTGGAGAAAAGAAAGATAATGTTGCAAGGCACTTCAACAGCTCTAATTAGAAATCAGGTCAACTGTAAAGGAATTCTAGCTTCCACTTGCACCTAAAATAAGACAGCAAACACAAGGCTATGATAAATCAAGTACAACATCAATCCTATTATCGCTACAATAGCATGTTTCACTGCACTACTGATAAAGAAACAATTCAGAAGAGCAAAATTCTAACTCCTACTTTTTATTTCTCCACTGATCTTTCTTCCAGAACTTTCTGAAAGTTTCTACTTCAACAAGCTTTACATCTCTGTGTACCACAGTAAGTTGGGCAGTCTGAATAGAAAGAAATAGCAGCAATTACTTTGTGAAGCTTGGCTCACTGCCATGACAGAAAGAATGTGCATGTTCAGCACTAGAACTTCCCTGAACTCATCTTCAGTGCCTCAGAAACAGTTTCTCACTGTTGCAGAGTCAGTGGACTTAAGAGTTGCTAGCTTATCTAGAAGGCAGAGAAGACCTTTACCCCAAGTCAAACCATAACCTTTCTGCAACAAGTGTTCTGCTACCAACGACTGCTTCCTCCTTCTCATGAAGAGACATCCAATTTGATATCAGGGAAAAATTAAAAAAAAAATCAATTAAAAAAAGTCACCCCCAGTTCAAGAGTTCTGTGCTGGGGATTTTCCAAAGATGATCATCTTGCTTACTCCAAAAGGCAGATGAGGAAAAAAAATAAATACATTATGATACTGAAACAAAGAAGCCCCTTTAAACTCAGTAGCCAAAGTGACTATGAAGCAGGTACTGGTTACTGCAGTGCTGGACGCTCCTCAAACCTGCCCACCCCAGAGAGCTGATGATGCAGCTCCTGTGTGAGACACACATCATGCACACAGCATTTCCTGGAATAGGGGGAGCTAAGCAAATTACTTCCTGGAATCCATGTGCATAGTCCCCTTCAGAGCATGTGCACTGTTCCCTTGAGAGTCTGCTCTGAGGGTCTTTGGAGGAAGGCTCCAAGTCCTCAGCAGTGAGCTCCTGCACAGGGTTTAGAGCTCACACCCCCCACAGCAGCCACCAGCTGCCCAACCAACGAGCCCTGCTCAGCACCTTTATCAAGCAAGGAGGGGACTTGTGCCTCTGGTGTGAGAAAGGCTAACAGATCTTCTCTAGAATGATGTATTTTTTGTAATACATGTAATCCTTACATGACAAGGCTGGGTTGTCTCTTGTAATTCCCCCTTTTCATTGCTTCTTGCAAATTATTTTGCAAAATCACAGTGTCGCCTCCCCCTTGAGGGTCTTTGGAGGAAGGCTCAAAGTTTGGTAGTTCAATATCAAAATTGAATTTAGAAAAAAAAATTTTAAAAGCAATATGGAAGAAAACAATCACTGGAGTATTTCTAGGGCTCTGCTCTTCCCATCTGAACAAAAATGCAGGAAAAAACCCAAACCATTACTGGATATCAGTTTGAAGTCGTATGAAAAAGCCTTTTGCTAATGGAAATCTGTCAGTTTTATTCTCTGATCAAACTTCTTTCCCTAAAGCACCAGCATTTTGAATTGTTCATCCTTGAAGGAGTGTTTTGTTTACAATTTCTGTTCCTTCATTAAAACGTATTCTAAAGACGTAAGGCTTGTATTTCAAAGAGGACCAATCTACCCTACACACACCAACAGGAAGGTCTTGGTTCTACATTTTCACATTATTTCAGTGAAGAAGAGCTGTAAAACTTCATGCACATAACTGACTGCCTCAGTGCCAAGCTTCTGGAATTATTTTATCCCTTTTACAACAGCTTCTGATTTACCTTCTGATATTACAGTGCATATGTCTATGCTTTTAAATTAAAAAAGGAAAAACAACAACCTGCTTTCTTGTCTCAGCCACCATCCATACTCTATGTGGATATGTAAGGAACCAAAAGGGTGAGCACCAAGCAAACAACAACACTACCAGCACTTCCAAAGAGGAGTGCTTCACACCATTCACTATGGTAAGGCCCTTTTTAAATAAGTATGTGACTCACTGTTTGTTTTCTTCACCAGGAGGTGGAGTCTTGCCATGCCCCTCCATTACAAAATCCTCATGTTCCATCTGCAAAGGCAAGCATTGCAGGTCAGAAATTGGTGGAGCAAAACTCACATCACCTAAAGTGGCCCTTTTCCATATGCAACAACTTAAGACAGCCACTTTCTCACAGTGGTGGTCCAGAACTGATCATGTATTTCTTAGCAACACATGTATATCTCCAACCCCATTGCTATGGTATTATTTTATAGCACAATTTTCAGAAAATCTTACAAGATAAAAAGAATGATTTAGTGGCCACAGCAGAAGAGTATCAGTCAGGGCATCTAGGTTCTCATTTTTGCTCTGGTTTTGAGACTTCAAAATGACTTCTTTTGTCATTCTGACTAAATACAGCTTCTACCATTTCTTTCTTGCCTCTAAAGCAGGAATTTTTTTTTTAAAGTTATGTCTATCAATATGTCTAGAGAAAAAACAGAAATTTCAAAGAAACGTTAAGCACAGACAGAAACTGCTGTGAGAAAAATAACTTTTTTTATGAAAAAGAGACTTTCACTGCACAGGCATAGCTTAGTTAGCAGGGTAAAAAAAGAGGCCTAAGGGAACCTCAAATAGATGCTGTTCCAATGACAACATAAGGTAGGCATTTCCTTTGGCTCACATGTTAAAAGATTCCAAGGGCACTAAGGAAGTCTTCTGTGTAATTGTTTGCTTTTAAAATAGAGTTTTTTTCATACTTTTGAAGTAATTTCTTTAGACAGAAAGAAGAATTACATTATATTTGATCATAACATTTTGTGATTCTGTGATTAATTCATTATGCACTCTTCAGTTAATTACTTTATTTGGCCAGAATTTCTTGCACAGGTAAAAAAATTTTCTCTTTATACAAAAATTCAGCACATGCACTTAGTGTTTTATATAAGCATCCAGATACAGTTAGCTATGCTCTACTTCATGTGAAGCCAGCAAACAGGTCACACTGCAATNACTGCACAGGCATAGCTTAGTTAGCAGGGTAAAAAAAGAGGCCTAAGGGAACCTCAAATAGATGCTGTTCCAATGACAACATAAGGTAGGCATTTCCTTTGGCTCACATGTTAAAAGATTCCAAGGGCACTAAGGAAGTCTTCTGTGTAATTGTTTGCTTTTAAAATAGAGTTTTTTTCATACTTTTGAAGTAATTTCTTTAGACAGAAAGAAGAATTACATTATATTTGATCATAACATTTTGTGATTCTGTGATTAATTCATTATGCACTCTTCAGTTAATTACTTTATTTGGCCAGAATTTCTTGCACAGGTAAAAAAATTTTCTCTTTATACAAAAATTCAGCACATGCACTTAGTGTTTTATATAAGCATCCAGATACAGTTAGCTATGCTCTACTTCATGTGAAGCCAGCAAACAGGTCACACTGCAATACTTAAGCTATATACAAAGCAACTAATTCATAATCACACACAAACCCATGATCCACTACATTAAACTGGAAAGAAGAGGGAAGCTCTGTACAGTCAGTAAAGATAACAGGGTTTAGTCAGTCTCACAAGGAGAAAAATAAAAACAAAAAAAAAAGACAAAAACAACCCAACAAAACACACACACACAAAACCAACAGAAAAACCACAACTAAACAAACAAAAAAAAACCCACACCCACAAACAAACAAAATACAACACCACCCGAAAGCAAACCATAATCCAGGAGCAACTTTCCCTTGTGCCCTTTACCCTCCCCCCAAAAAAAGAATAAAGTTTACTCATTAGTACCTTGGTCCTGTTGACAGGTCAGAAATACTGACAAAAAACATTACCTGCATATTGCATCTAACAAAAATGGCATTATTTGCCTGCACAGACACAGCCCTAAGCAACTGTACAGCTGAAGTGAGAAGCTGATGAACTCTAAGGTAGCAATGACATCCAGAAGATAAACACTGAAATACATGTAAAGCAATTACATATTTTTTTAACACATACCCATGCCACCCACAGTCAAAACAGTATTTTCATTTAAAAGCAATGTTTGAAAGCAAGCAAACTTTACATTATAGCTTTGAAATTGGACTTTATCCATATATTCCTACCATATCAAACTGAGACCTATTTGTACATCAGTCTGTATCTGATTCTCAAGAGTTCTAACATCTGGTCTCAAAACTGTCTGGCTAAAGAGAAAGCTGTTCATCCCACTAATTCTGCAAATGGTAAAATGTGACAACTGATAAAACAGCTACAGATTTGTGGCCACATCATAAAACAGCAACGTTCTGTGAAAGAGCATAAAGATTTAAGAGTTACTCTTACACACCTGAAATCAGGAGGTATTTTAACTTGTTGCCAGTATGAGTCAAGTACAATTCATATGAATGGGAAGCAGGGGAAGAGTTTGTGGCCAGTGCTGGGAAGAATGATGAAATACAGCTATCGGGAGTAAAGCAGCACTATGCAGAGCAGCATCCATACTCCTAAACTAAAAGACGCCCATAAAAAAACAGAAATTCAATTTAAATGAAGCTGTAGAAAGGGAGAGATCATAAAAGCTGAAGTATAAAATGGGTATTACTTTAAAGCCAACAAAAACTTAGAAAGAAATGTGGGATTATTTTATACTAGGTCATAAACAAGAAAATTGAATGAGAACTGGAGCATCTAATAGGCCACCACTAGAACAAGGCAATTGCTGACGTACAACCAATAAAACTGTTGCCTGAATGTAAATTTTATACAAAGAATGCAAGTGACATAGCTGTTCCAGAAACATTATCTTCTAGCATCTATATCTATCAAAACTACCATTTCAAAGAGAAGCGGGCAAATAATTAAGAACAAACTGCCTAAGCTACCTGTAAGCAACAAGATCAGAGGTGCAGGCACAGTATTTTTTAAAGCAACTAGAAAACCCCATCAACTTGCTCTAGCTTACTCTACTTCAGACAGTAGGCAAAGCTATCTGAAATTATTAAAATATGCATTATAAAAAAAAAAGACTAAGATATGGTGTGATTGCGTTGGCATTGAAGAAGAGCTGGGTTTCACAACTTGGAGAAAATCAATGAAGTTTCTCACACAAAGCTTATTTTTCACCAAGAAAATTAGTCAGTGTGAGAAAGTACTCATGAAGATGGAAATTATTCAAAGCACACCAAAAAAAGCTAAGTATTAGTGAAATAGAAACAAATGACTTCTTTTTAGAATGGATGAACAACTAGACTGGCAGGAAACAGCTGGCTGATCAGAGAATTATGGTTACTGCTTTGTCTGCTACCTGCAGGCTGGTATCAAGGGAGGTGCTGCAGAATTCTACCTTAGGACAAGTCCATTAAACAACTTTATCAATGACTTAAAGGACTGATAGGGTGTGTACTCTGGTCAGAATGTAAGATAACTGAGATGAAGAGGTTCAGTCAACATGTCCAAAATCAGGGCTGCCATTCAGACTGGCTGAAGGAATGGACCCTGCAGGAGCTGTATGAATTCAGACAAAGCCCTGCACCTGAGAGGCCCTGGAAACATAACAGGCTGGAGACTGAGTGAGGAGCAGTTCTGTGGAAAAGGTCTTGGCAGATAGAAAGCTGATCAGGAGCCAGCAGTGTGTCCTGGCAGGAAAGGTCAACAGTACCCCAGGCTTTATTAAGAAAAACCTTGCAAGCAGATGAGGGAACCCATAATTGACTCAGTGCTTATTATTCCACATATGGTTTAATGCACTTCCTTTGGGACCCCTTAATACAACAAACAGATCCATCAAGTGGATGCAGGAGGCCACCAAGATGCTCAGGGAGCCAGAGCATTTGCCCTGTGAAGAGAGGCTGAGGGAGATGGGCTTGTTCAGCCTGGAGAAGAGATGGCTTTGGGAAGCCCTAGCAGCAGTCTGTAAGTACAAGGAGATGAGTAAGGAGTCAGGCTCAGCACAATCGTGCTCTGTGACAGGACAAGAAGCAAAGAGCAGAAGTTGAAACAAGTCCAGACTGAAGAGAACTCATTTTGACCACGAGGACAGCCAAGCACAGGAACAAAGACCAAAGAGGCACTGTGGTCTCCTTGCTTCAAGGTTTTCAAGGCCAGACTGGATAAAATCCCTTGTAACCTGGTCTGACCTCTTAGCCGACCCTGCTTTGAGCAGGAGACCTCACAAGGCCCTTCCAACCTCAAGTTTCCCAGCAATCCTATGAACAGAACAGATTCAGTTTAATGTTGAGAGGTGATATACAGGAGGAAAAAAACCTGCCAAATTACCAACCCAGCAAGAACCTGCATTCTGTGTGGAAAGGTCTAAGAAAAATACCCTAGAAAGTTGTATAATCAAAACAAAATAAAAAAAACCAACAAAAATAAGATAACCACCAAGAAAAACGAATAAATTGTGTGGAACAGTAATACAGACATACTGAAATGAATGCAGCACAACCATAGTATGTCCTCTTTTGGAATACTGGGTACACAGCGAAGCCTCAAAACCCCTTAACACTCTGAGAGCCCAGAATAAAGACAAGTCTGAGGCCAAAGGAAATTTTTACAGGAATAAAATCCAACATCTGGGCTGCACATCTCCCTCAATACAAGATGACACATTACTGAAGCATACACCCACACACACACGCAAAAAACATAGTTTGACAGTGTTGCAAATAAATATAATCCCCTCACTACCACAGTATAAATAAAATCTATCCCATTCACAAAAAAAAACAAAACCAAAAACCAACCAAAACAAAAACCCCACAACCTAAGAGGATATAAAATTATTTGGAATATAAACTACCAAGCAGAAAACAAATTAGTTGTTGTATAAACATAAAACTGCAACACTAAATTTCCCATGTGCTTGAGAATTTTATGGTTTTTATATACACACATACACACATACGAAAATGTACTTGTGTATTAGAGGATTACGAAATAACAGCAATAGAAGCTTTTTCATTTCTGGCAATGAGATCACTTTTATAAAGTGAAAGGGGAAGTTATACTAAAGGTGATTCCACAGGCCTGATCCAGTGCAGCAATTTTTGCATTCCTCCTTTTCCAGAACCCTGACTCTAATTTCCTTCTACTAGTCTGCATATGTTATTTTCATGATCAGTGATTTGTATCTTTCACTTTGAAATTTGGTTTTGTTTTTTTTTCTAGAAAATGATACAGTTTATTTACTGTTCTAAAAAATTCTAGGATTATAAGCTTATAAAGTAATACTCATTTCCAGCCCTTCCTGACATTTAAAAGTTGCCTTACTGAGTAGTTATCTTAACTCCAAGCTATAACCAATAAAGAGCCTTCTGAAAACAACTAATGAGCAAACTGCTCCAGTAAAATTCCATGGACATTGCTTACATTTCTCTAATATCAGCTCTTAGGCCCAGCTGTCTATTTATTAATGTTATTTTTGAGATCAGAAAAAAAAGTACTTAAAATATTTAGGCCTTATTTTCCCAGTAACAATAGTAACAACCTATTGCAGGAATGGTGAGAACATTGTAAGTTTTTGATTAAATGACTCTAAGAAGATGAACTGAACAGAGGAACAGCCCATATGAGCCACAGTTAGCTGAAGATATTATTCTCTTTTTTCTTCACCCACATTTCTTACAAAATTCTTATGCACATTTATTTTGTCCCCACAAATGTCTCCATTTCTCTTCACTATGATCACAGTATCCCATGCAGCATTCTTTCAGTCGTTTTAAGGAAGCAGGAGCCCAGAATCCTCCCTAAGTTTCAGCTGTACACAGCATATAGCAACCACTGCAGGCCTGTTAACTGCAAGCATCCTGAAAGGCAAATTCTGACTCTTAGTCAATCTGGACTTACACCGTATGTAGGAAATGCAGTTGCCCTGAACATGGATCAAAAGAGTGGAAGGTCGAGGTATGACAAAAAATCTCTTGTACCTAATCCTTTTCCTCCCAAGGAAAGAAGAAAAGGTGGCAAGGACCTGATGCACTTCAGCTTCTCTTACAAGGACTGCAGAGGGAGCTATTGATCCCAAGAGCAGGAATCGAAAGAAGTGCACACCTGTTTCTCCTGGCAAGCCATGAAGAAGACGTCAAGGTTCTGGCAGCTGGAAGCAGGATCCAGAAAGAGACCCTTAAAACAGCAGGAGGAAGTAAATAGAAAACTTTCATTTAAAAAAAAAAAAAAGTACCCACAAGTTGTTGAACTCTGTATTTTATTATTATTTCAAAGCTTTCCCCACCCCTCCCTCAATAATCCAGGCACCCATGAATATCCAGATTTTGGCAAAAGTTTATAAATTGAGTGTTTATAAACGGAGGTTCATGTAAATAAATCAATTGGTTCATGTAAGTTAAAAAAGCCATTCACAAGTAGACACTCAATACTTACTTTTTAGAAAAAGAAATCTACCAGAAGGAGCTTAGACATAATAAACTATTACATCTCTTTCCAGAAGTGCAACTGTTACTACAGTTTCATACTACTCTAAAAATATCTTCAATGAGATACTACTGGATTTGATTAATGAGTAAGCCTAATCTGGAGTTCCTAGATAAAGTCAGCCACACTTTGATGGGTCAGAAAGTTTCAAGGGCAAAAGCCTCATCTTTCCCAATTCCTGGTGTGAGAAAGCATATCTTCCTCACAAGATTCAACATGTTGTTAGATATCCTAGCCCACCAAATCTGAAATGAGCAAAAGAAAACACAAGCATTTTCTCAGGAAAACAGAGATGTTTGTAAGAAATCCTAATAATAAAAAAAATCTATTTAAACAGTATTTTGTCTTCACCAGTTACAGTGATACCAATGCAGCTTCACAGGAGAGCTGATATCGCTGCCTTTTCCCACCATTCCGTTTCTTTTAAGAGCTGTGGGGTTTTTTCCATTAGAAGGAAAAAAAAAAAGGGCTGCAACCAGCCACCTGAGTGGAGATAAAGATGCTTTTAACATTTTTCATTCACTAGGACCTCAAGCACACATGAACTGAAAACATTATCTGCTGTACAATTAGACTCAGCTGAGCCACAGTCAAAAGCTGCTTTCTGCAGATTTTGGCAATTTATTTCCAGTGTTTTATTAGCTTTACCTGCTAATTTTAACACAGCCCACTGCAGGCCCAGTTTAGGACTGATCAATTCAGTGTTTTGTCACAACTACTGCTTCAACACCAGTGCACCTTCCCAATCATCAGCAGCAACAGCGCTACTGTAAACAGGCGATCAACATTTCTTTTCTCTCATTAATACCTGGTTTAAATAGAATTGCACAACCTAATCGTTAAAATCCAAGCAATTAGTCAGTACTCACTACTGCTAACTGTGGTAGAATCCCTGTAAATGCCAAGCAGTTCGAAGAACTTGTCAGAAATCTCAGACACAATTTGAGGTCTAACAGAAATATAATGACTACTACAAATGAAAGGAAAGCTGAGTCACCTCTCTGCCTAGCTTTATTATAAGCATTCCGGACAAACTGCATTAGGAAATCATTTTAGTCATTAGCAACAGATTAAATCATTTTTCAGTTTAGCTTCTTTTTGTAAAAATAAATGCAATTTAGATGCAGACACTTTAATAATTTTCTTATTAATCAGTTCTGGTCTCTTTCAGGATTTTGTTGTATTGTAGAGCACTGTCATGTTACTGAATTTTCATGTAAGCCTACTCCTAACTCCCCCCCATTTCTGCCAAAATGCAGTCTTGATATACAAAAAATACCAACAGCAGATGTGAACCATCTCCTAAACTACTCACTATTTTCTTGAAGCTTCTCATCAGCACCTAGACTGAGCATTTCAATATTATTAACATTGTGCAGTCCTAACTGGTTTTCCTGTTAGAAAAAAAGAAGTGAAAACTTACTGAACATAATCCTACTGCTAAATCACATATCACATTTAGTATTCCCTGCTAATCAATTTGAATGCTAACACTGTTAAACTGCATATAATGAATTTTAAATCACTAATCTCCTATCTATGTTTCTTATGCAGCCTAATGGTACTTTAATTCCCTACTCAATGAAATGTTACAACATAAACTACAAACGCCAACACAATCATTAAAATCATTACCATCATTAAAGTGGGCATCATACTTACAGAACAGATTATCAATAGTGGCTCAATCATTAAGAACTGAGAAGTTATGTAACTCAGAATATGTAATTTATTTCACCTAAATAAAACCTTCAGCAGCAGTTAAAAGACTGGAAGTTTGCTTTTACCTACAACTGTCACTAACTGACCATGGTAAGGACCACAGAGAAACCTGAATTTACTAAGACATCAGTAATTCCCATTTTTTATTTAACTTTATTATTCTTCAGCTAAAGCTCTTTGGCATTTCACAAGCTACGAATTCTTATTAAGTCCTGCAAATGTGAAAGAGCCTTTTACATTTCCATAGCAAATCTACACTTTTCATTTATGCTTTCCTGACATGAAAGCCCTTGACCAAACTACCACTACCTGGAGTAGCCACTTGTCTGCTTGTAATGACTCTGCTAAGTCAACTCATTTTACAGTTAACTATTTATGATGCAGACACACATGAACAAGTTACAGCATTTTTAACTGACTGACATTTTGATATACACACTGTTAGCCACCCTGAAAAAGGAGGAAACATGCTAACTGCTCTTTTCCACTTAGATTTGTAGAGCTAGATGATGCATTGCCACAACAGGCACAAACAACAGAAATAATTATTAATGCCTCAAACAGTAGTGGTAATCAGAATTACCAAAGACTGAACTACACTTTTGTACTATACATTCAGTCACCTTCACTGACACA
>VYZU01013330.1:0-49219 GCA_013401355.1 Ceyx cyanopectus
GAAAAATCCATTGTAACGTCCTGGAGCTGCACCGGCGGTACCAGGACACTTTGATTCCACAACCGCCAACGTGCAAGGGGCACTTAAGTCCCCCAGCCCACCCTCGTGCTCAAGGCAACGCCCAAACTGCTCCTGTGCGGATGAACTGGGATTTACACCCCTCAGTGTGAAGGACCCTTGTCCCCCCCGGGCACTCTGCCCCGCACTCTGCGGGCAGCGCCGGCCACAGGGCCCCCATTTTCGGTCTTTTCTAGAACACAGCGGCGCAGGCAGCTGCGTTCACCTCCCGGCCCAAGCCAGGCCGCAACCTCGGGCTGAAGACAACCACCGTTTCTCCGCCTAAGAAACACATCTCCGGGCCCTGCGTGCTCAGGGCACCCCTCCGCCGGGAAAGCGGGCGGCGGGCAGCTCCCGCTGCGGCCAGGCCTAACCGCCGGCTCCCCTCGAACGAGAGCACCGGCGGGACCCGCTCAGGCGCGGGAGGTAGCGGCTCAGTCCCGCGGGGCCCGTGCACAGCCCCTTCACCCATCCCCGAGCGGCAGCCCAGACGCAGGCCCCGACCCCGACCCCGACCGAGGGCGTCCCAGCAGCGCCTCCCGACTCCTGCCCCCCGCCACTCACCACTCCTCACTGCGCACGCACCGCCCGGCCCCGCCACTGGCTCCGCCCCCTCCGCGAGCCCCGGTCCCTCAGCTCCCGCCCCCCCGGCCAGAGAATCCCGGAACCCAGACTGGGGCGGTTGGAGGTGCCCGCTGGGGATCGTGTGGTCTGACACTCCTGCCCCAGCAGGGTCACCCAGAGCAGGGCCCAGCATCGCAGTGTCCAGGCGGGTCTGGAATCTCCCCAGAGAAGGAGACTCCACAGCCTCTCTGGGCAGCCTCTGACAACCTCACACCAAATAACTTTCTCTCCTGGCCAGATGGAACTTACTGGATTCCAGTTTGTGCCCGATGCCCCTTGTCCTGGCGCTGGGCACCACTAACCAGAGTCTGGCCCCATTATCTTGCCCCACAGGGGCCCTTTATCTCTTGATCAGCATTGACCAGATCCCCTCTCAGGCTGCTCTTAGAAATCCTCAGAGGAGCAATTTTTGAGTAAAAAAGAGCTAGGCAAGCCAGGGCTGTTGGCCCCTCAGGTTCCCCTCTGGCTGCCTCCTCCTCCACTGGGTTTTCCAACTAGCCTTCATCAGGTGGAACCATGTTGCTCAACCAACTTGATGCTCAAAGTTTGTAGAATAAAATGGACCACAATTTATTTAAAAGTGAAACATACACATTTGTCTGTGTATCTTAATATATGGGCTGGTTGTTAACACTGATTGACAGATGCACTTCTGGGGAGGAACGTGTGTGTTTTGATGAGACTCTGAACAGCCCAGGGAACACAGCCTCTTAAGACAATTACATTAATAGCAGAAGAGAAAATACAAATAATATAAAAGCAATTAATAATCATAGCCATAAAGCAAATCTGTAGCTTCTCAGTTCCATTAACCCTTGCATATTGCTGGAAGCAGCACGTGAGAGCTCACCCAGCCTGTTCAGATGTCAAAGGCATGTGAAAACTAGAATGTAATTCGGCTGTTTATTAGCGGTACTTAAGAGGCTGAAATGCTTGAAAACAATAAATCTGGCAACAATATCCCAAGATCTATTTAGCTTCATTCCAATCAGCGTTTTGGTAATGTGATGGCAATAACCTTGATACAGTAAATTATAAACCGAGGGAGAGAAATAAACCTCTAACGCAACGCTGCCAAGGCCTGGCTCTGAACTNCCGCGAGCCCCGGTCCCTCAGCTCCCGCCCCCCCGGCCAGAGAATCCCGGAACCCAGACTGGGGCGGTTGGAGGTGCCCGCTGGGGATCGTGTGGTCTGACACTCCTGCCCCAGCAGGGTCACCCAGAGCAGGGCCCAGCATCGCAGTGTCCAGGCGGGTCTGGAATCTCCCCAGAGAAGGAGACTCCACAGCCTCTCTGGGCAGCCTCTGACAACCTCACACCAAATAACTTTCTCTCCTGGCCAGATGGAACTTACTGGATTCCAGTTTGTGCCCGATGCCCCTTGTCCTGGCGCTGGGCACCACTAACCAGAGTCTGGCCCCATTATCTTGCCCCACAGGGGCCCTTTATCTCTTGATCAGCATTGACCAGATCCCCTCTCAGGCTGCTCTTAGAAATCCTCAGAGGAGCAATTTTTGAGTAAAAAAGAGCTAGGCAAGCCAGGGCTGTTGGCCCCTCAGGTTCCCCTCTGGCTGCCTCCTCCTCCACTGGGTTTTCCAACTAGCCTTCATCAGGTGGAACCATGTTGCTCAACCAACTTGATGCTCAAAGTTTGTAGAATAAAATGGACCACAATTTATTTAAAAGTGAAACATACACATTTGTCTGTGTATCTTAATATATGGGCTGGTTGTTAACACTGATTGACAGATGCACTTCTGGGGAGGAACGTGTGTGTTTTGATGAGACTCTGAACAGCCCAGGGAACACAGCCTCTTAAGACAATTACATTAATAGCAGAAGAGAAAATACAAATAATATAAAAGCAATTAATAATCATAGCCATAAAGCAAATCTGTAGCTTCTCAGTTCCATTAACCCTTGCATATTGCTGGAAGCAGCACGTGAGAGCTCACCCAGCCTGTTCAGATGTCAAAGGCATGTGAAAACTAGAATGTAATTCGGCTGTTTATTAGCGGTACTTAAGAGGCTGAAATGCTTGAAAACAATAAATCTGGCAACAATATCCCAAGATCTATTTAGCTTCATTCCAATCAGCGTTTTGGTAATGTGATGGCAATAACCTTGATACAGTAAATTATAAACCGAGGGAGAGAAATAAACCTCTAACGCAACGCTGCCAAGGCCTGGCTCTGAACTCTGAGGTGCAGGTTCCAGCACCAGCCGGCTGCTCCCCATCCTAATGGGAGCTTTACAGCAACAGCCAACAGGGCACCGGCAGGCGCAGGCGCTCCTCGGCCCGTCCTGGGTGCTACTGGTAAGTGTAAACCACACTGAAATGCAGAAAATTTCAATACGACAGTGAAATTATACCTTGTAGCTCTCGTTGTCACAAATACCGTACGGTCTAAATTGCACCCCGAGCAAACAGTGTTTGCCGGTGCCTTGGAAGCCCAAGGCGGGATGCGGAGCAATTATGAGAAATGAGTACAAAGCTGATTTGCATCTGAATGCCGGGGAGGGGGAGCGGGAATCGCTCCATTCACAGCACCACAATACACCAGCTGGTAAAAGCAACTTTATTAGTGTCCCGCAGCAAAGTACATTAGTAATTTGTAACCAGGCATTAAAATTCCCATCCGGTGTCGTACAGAAGGAATCGGCCGCCTCCAGGGTTGTGTGTTTTATTGGATTTGCTCTGGGTGCTCCCCTGGCAGAGATGCTTGTGAACCCCCCTGGAAAGGCACCCACACACCCAGCACACGTGGGACCCACCCGTTGGGTGAGTGGCTCGAAGGCAGCCTGGAAAAGCAGCATCACGTAACCACCACAGTCCACGGGGGTCTCGTTTTTCTGGGTGTTTCCCAGATGTGGTCACCATGCCTGTGATATTTTCAGACTCCTCTGAGCTTACAGAGCTTGTTCCCTCTCCACCACAACAGCAGGAATATACTAATACATATGATACTTACAATTAATTATCTTTTTTTCCCAGTTAAAAGATCTAATTTTCCTCTCTTGATCACAATGAAAACCGTCAGTCTCCGAATAGCATGAATCAACTGTTAGTGTTAACCATTAGTGTTACTGTAAAATCCTCTTTGGTTATAGAATATTTTATTTAAAGCAAGATTATACAAAACAACTCTCAGCTGGAAATACACCCCTGAAATCTAAAAGCAATCTAAAGCAGCACACTTCTGCAGGCTGAAGCTCTATCAATAGGGCTTAGAAATCTGAGTATTTCCCCATGTAATCTAAACAAAGTTATCAAAATTATATTAAGTCAATACATTTGGAGGAATAGTAAACTTCTGAAAAATCCTTAGAATATTAAAAGTAGAGTTCTGGAAGTAGCAGTAGTGGGCTAGAGAAAAAAAAATAACTGAGACAGAGACCTCTTTAAATACTCTCCATCGCCTTGAACTCACTGAGAGCCTGCACTGGGTTGACATGTTTCTTCTGAGATGCTCTCTTGATTTTTGTTTGGGTTTCATCTTGTTTCTCTCTCTTGACCAACGGTTTCTTCTCCGGCGCCTTCATCTTCCAAGAGACAGCAGGGAGATTGAGGGAGGCCATGCCCTGGGACTTCTGGTACTTGGTGGATGCCACATAGGAAGCCTTCACGGTTTGCACCACAGCATTCATCAGGTTCTTGGCTGCTTGGATGAGAGACATGGCGCTGTCCACCTGCCAAAGGGTAAGGCCCAAGTGTTACATGCTGTGAAACTCCCAGATACAGCACTGCAGAAAATATGCCAGCCAGGGCTGTAAAAGCACTAGAAACCTGGTTACTCTGGGCTTGTTTTTGGAGTCTGAGGTTCCAAATTCAAGGCAGTGGTTTTCCTTGGACACTAAGTGGTACAAACCTGGCACGTGCCACCAACACAACGTTTGCCTGTGATCTTTGCCTTTCCCACATTTGCCTGTGATCTTTGCCTTTCCCAGCAATCAAGAAAGATTTTTTCTGCACTTGGCTTTTGTGACTGCACTGTCTTTGTGCACAAGGGTTTGATCATGGTGGGGTCACAGGGGTGGCTTCTGTGAGAAGCTGCTGGAAACTACCCCCATGTCTGATGGAGCCAAAGCTCCAAGACAGACCCACTGCTGGCCAAGGCCAAGGCCACCAGTGATGGTGGTCACACCTCTGGAGTGACTTATTTAAGAAAGGGAAAGAAAATTACTGCACAAGAACAGCTGGGAGAGAGGAGTGAGACTATAGCTGAGCTATAACAGCAGCTTATTCTCTAATGAAATTAATAAAGCTATAGTCATATCTTAAGCACACTGGAATAAGTATTTAAAATCAACCTGGAATACTTTGTATAGGAAAAGAGAGAACCCAGCTGCACCTCCTGCCAGGCCTGGAGCCCTCTCCCAGGCAGTTTCTGATTTACAGGAGCTTTAAAATGAGGAAAAAAATCAAGCGTTTGCCAAAGCTTTAGTGCATAGCAGAGATGAAGAGACAAAAATGGGGCAGAGGGGAAGAAAGAGGGAAGGACTCAGTTGGGATGCTACCTCTCTGGGTGCCAGTGCCCCGCTCTGGGCGAGACCCCCAGCTTGTGAATGCCAAGCATTCTGGGGCAGGGATTTGGTCTTGGGCACTGTTTCAGCACCTCTGCTCGGCTCACACAAGAGCTCAGATGCCTTCACACATTTCAATTCCTGTGTTAGGAACATCTAAGGATGGTTTCTGGGGAAACCTTGAAGCCATTGCTTGTCTAGCAGCAAACCCAGTTGCTTTTCTTATGGTGCTGGTACCTTCCTCTCCATCACACCGTGATTTGAGAACTACACCAGCAGGTCAGGTCTGTGCCCTCCTGCAAAACAGCATCACCCACTTTCCTCACTCCACTCATCACACTGGAAAATGCTTTTGTTGCATTCGACTACTTCCATGAATCTTCACAGCAGGAAGAAAACTATTAAATGCAAGGAAAGCAAGGAGGTACTTTTCTCAATGAATTATCTGGTGGTTTAGGGTGAGAGCTCTTACTGCCTTGGTTGGAGCTCTGCTTTTGCAGAATTCCTGCAGTATACAGATGGGGCAGGATGTTAACCCTGAGGAAAATGCTCCTTTTAGACAGGTGAACTCCCTGGACTGGCAGAGGCCTTAATCTGATAAGATGATGGAGGTTTAATGCTGCTACTGGCAACATTTATCCCCAGTGGACAGACTGTCGGAGAACAGATAAACCCAGGAGGTGAGGCTACAGATGCCAGCCTGCTCGTCTAACTAATGGATGGCAGGAGGTATGCACATTCTGAAGACACTGAGTCACTGCAGTGAAGCCCTGGAGTAGGTGCTACTACATAAGGAGGCATCTGCTTCCCTGACAGCACAATGCCTTCGGCGCCCCTGCGAAGGGAGGGGCTCAGCAGCACCGCCCAGCTCCACCGCGGTGGAACCCCAGCGAGTGCGCCCGGCAGTGGCTGGAGGTGCAGCAGAGAAGCCCTTCTCTCCGCGAAAGGTACTGGGCTGATGCCATGTGTAGACCATCATCAGCCCTTCCTGTCCCTTCTTCAAACCTCCTCCCTCAGACATGAGGAAGTGGATGCCAGAAGAAATTAAGAAAAGTCTGGAAAACCAGTGGATTATGCAAAGGTGTAATGAATGTGTCTGAACACTGTAGAGTAAGGAAAAACAAAGGCTGTATTTTCCTCCCTTTCAAACAGTAAGCATTTGAACAAACAGGGCAGCACAGGCAGTATTATTGTAAACTTCGTTTACACTGCAACTTCAACTTAATGCTCAAAAATCTCTTCTCTATATTCTACAATGTTTAGCATAAAAGCTTAGCTTGGAATAACTGTTACTCCTGGAAAAAAACCCAAACAACAGTGGAAGTGTGTATGCTGCAGTTCATACGTACCCCAGACACGACCAGCTCCCCACCAAGGTTCTGGACTTCAGCCTTCACCTTGCTGCAGATGTTCAGCTGATGGCAGTACAAGGCAATGCGCTGCAGGTAGGCCAGCAGGTCCTGCTTGCAGGCGGAATCGGGGCACTGCAAAAACAAAGGTCCAGTTTTACTCTGCAATCACAAAAACCTGCACAGAAATTGTTTAGGGAGAAACCAGAAACTCTGTCCTGTAACAGTGAATGTGCTCCAGAGCTCCTTCCCTTTTCTGCTGACTTTTGGTTTTCAAAAGCCAACTGAGCAAAACAAGGGTAGCACTAAATACATATAAAAAACCAGAAACAGTAAAACCAGAACACAGGGACAAAATCACCGGGGCTCCTCTCAGCTGCACAGCTGCCCTTGAGCACCCTGCAGAGAGGAGGAGGACAAGAACTCCCTCATCTTTCCAGAGCAGGTTTATTAACTATAAAAGGTCCTTCCTGCACCCTGTACAGGACCCAGCAGCAATGACTTGACATCTGAGATATCAAGTTGCCTCAATTCTCAATCTTCAGTGAGTTAAGGTAGGAAATGATAAACCCGACAGTTACTCAATTATATCCAGCAAAGTAGATATTTTCCTGGTTTCTGCTCCCAGTTCTTAGCAGTGTGGAAACTCAATTCCTCATCAGGCATGAAATAAAATTTCTGAAGTGCTTGCTGAAGCACTCATCCATGAGATCAAAGTCACTTCTTCAGCTTTGCAATTGACAGGCTGTGCAGGTGCTGGGGCCGGCAGCGCAGCTCAGAAAGCTGTTCTCTCGGACAGAGCCATCCCTCGCGTGGCAGAGCCGAGCACTGAAGTGATTCATGAGCCAGGAGCATGATGTATTTCAAAACAAGAGGAGGATCAGCAAGCAGACAACAGCAATGGGATCAGCAATCAGAAGACTGAATATCCTTCTCAATGATCTGGAAGAGGGGATCGATTTTGCAGATGACTGTAAGTTAGGTGGGAGTGTTGATCTGCTTGAGGGTTGGGATGGTCAGGTCTACAGAGGGATCTGGCCAGGCTGGATCAATGGTCTGAAGACAATGGGATTAGGTTCAATGAGGCCAAGGGTCCTGCACTTGGGTCACAACAACCCCCTGCAATGCTACAGAATGAGGCAGAGCAGCTGGAAAGTGCCCGGCGTAAAAGGACCTGAGGGGTTGGTCAACAGCCAGCTGAAGATGATCCAGTGTGTGTCCAGGTGGCCAAAAAGATCAAAAGCATCCTGTCTTGTGTCAGTGTGGCCAGCAGGACTAGGACAAAGATCATCATGCTGTGCTCAGCACAGGTAATAGACCACCCCTTGAATCTTGATTAAGTTTTGGGTCCCTCACTCCCAGAAGGACATTGAGGGACTGAAGCATGTCCAGAGAAGGGCAATGGAGCTGGACAAACAGTAAGGAAACACTCCAAGTATCTGCAGCTCTTAGGCACGCACGTCTTCCATCGACCAAGTGAAAACCATGAAGAACGAAGCAGCAAAGTTTGCAAGTTAATTTTTTAAGCTCATCAATGTTAGTCAGCAGTACAAGATGTTTTAGAGCAAGTCCACAAATAGCATTGGCCAAAGAGCTAATGAAAAGCTGAAATTACCATTTTGGAAAGCGCTCTCCCATCTCCCAAGCAGCTCATCTAGCCCAGTGAGCGAGCAGCCCAGCAGCAGATTGAATTGAATGTTGACAAATGCACAATCCGGCACGTCAGCCGGATGGTGAAACAATTCAAGGTGCTTTATGGGTTGTTAGTTTATGGAAACCAGCTAAGGAAAGATACTATGAAGAAAAGAGGCTGATGCATGTTTACCAACGGCTGAAAAGGCAGGAAAACATCAGCAGGGGAAGCAGTGGACTAGGAAATATTTACATCAATACGAGTTGGGAAACCACATCCTATGGTGTGTGTGGTTATTTTGATGAGCAGAATAGAGAATGCAGTTCAAAGACAGATGATGTTTAAATACATACATAATGTAAGATACAAAAGAACATAATCAAAAGGTACTGTGGATGCCTGTATAAGCCCTCTCCTTTCCTATCCAGGAACACTCAGATAACAACTGAAAACCTGAAAAGACAACAATTTTGTCACTGATTAAGAAATATATCATTATTGTATTAACCTGCAACAGCCATAGCCACAAAACACCCTGTTTGCACAGTTAGCTGGCAAGGATTCCTACCACATGGCCACAGCAGAGAGCTGCCCTGTGGACAGAAACAAATGTGCACTGGGGACATGCCCATCCCCACAAAGTAAGATGGTGCCACAGACTCAGTGGTGGTGGTTGGCAAAAGCTATGTCAGCAGCTCCTGTTGACCCAGTCAAACCCAGGACGTGTCCTGGACAGAGCAAACAAACATGCACATTTCCTTCTTATCAACCCAGCGGAGCCAGCAGAGAAGCAGAATCACATTTTTGTCCCTTTTTGCAAAGAAAAAGGGGCAGGGAAAGAAAGAAGAGCTCTCCTGTGGTGTGTGCTGGTTAAGACAGGCACACAACCCCCATCCCCCTTTTTCTGTGAGGTGTGAGCCAGCAACCACAGAGACTCTTCTTCTTCCCCTGGTATCTCCAGTTTTGGGTCCGGATGCTGCTGTAGCAATAACTGATATGAAATGTCCCCTCCTGGCCTGTGTGACAGCCGGGCTTGGCACTGCTTGGGCTGAGAAACTGCAAGGGATCAGTTCGGGCACAGTCACCCTGGCAGGATGGGCATGTGGCTGTGTGTGCCAGAGGCTGCCACCCAGGACAGTTGTCAGCCAATGCCCAGAGCACGTCCCTGGGCCAGCCTCTGCAGCTCAGGGACCAGCATTCACAGCAAGAGGCTGCCACAGCATTTTACTGGGAACTGGGGCAACCCCTGCGCTTGAAATCCCTTTTCGTTTAATGATCGGATCCCGACGTAACCTCAGCCTCTCATCGCTATCCAACCAAGCAAGCAACAGTATTTTCCTTTTGCTTTGTGTTCCAACAGTAAAGAACAACAATACAGGGAATTATTGTCTTGCTGCAAATCTTTCTTTTTCCAACAACACCTGGACTGCAGCTCTGAGTGAGCAACAGGAAAATCCGCCGGCTGCTGCCGAGAGGCTTTGCACAGACGTGGAATACCTGGAATAACAGCTTTTCTGGTTTCAAAGGAGACGTGCTGTCAAACTGCCTGGTGGCAGGAGTTCGGAGTCCCTGACACACTGATGCGAGGGGTCGTGATTCACCCGGCTTCACCCGGTGAATGGGACAAACCCCCATAAACCCCCCCCCCCCCCGTTCCTGCGGCGCAGGACAGCATTAGAGCTCTGCTGAAGGGGCTGCACTGTGCAGCCCTGGAACTGCCAGATAGTTCTACACTAACAAGTTTCTAAAGAGCCTGTGAGCACAGCTAATGAAATATGCAAGCTGAAAGGATTAGGAGAGTATGGAGTCAGGAAAAAAAAGCTATATTCTTGTCAAAATAACTAACTGTACAGTTCTGCTCATATTTATTTTCAAACAAGTGCTTAATCTTTTACATTTTTAAGGGCCTTACTTCCACTAAAAGGAGCCACTTAGTTTTCTTCTGTGTTTTGAAATAGCTTGATGCAGAAAACAGTATTCTCAGCATACTCAGGTCACTACTTGCCTTGCTCAAAGTTTGCATAAAACATGTGAATTAAAAAAAAAAGCATTGTAAACCTTCAGTTCAAGATCCCCTGAGATCTGTAACACAAACTGCTCCTTGCTTCATTTACCCAGACCAGCAGGTAGATTCTGATTCTTCCAGAAATCCAGTTGTCAAAATGCCAAGGCAAGGAGACCCATTTTAAAACACATTATCTCCCCGTTGAACATTTCTCACTGTATCATTAATAAATTAGGGTGACGAACAACATCCTCTGGATAAAACATTTCAAGAGGGATCTGCATTACAAAGATTTACTTCCAAAAGTGACATGGCTTTTATTTAAACCTTCCATTATGAAATTACATTTGGAGAAGGACTGAAAAGCAATCAGCAGCTGGACAAAACAAGGTTTAGTCCGTGATCTCAGACTTAACCTACCTGCATTTCAGGGTCTCTCTTGAAGGCAGAATTTTGTTACTAATGCTGACATTTCTCTGCAGTTTGGGTGTGGACTGAACCCGAAGGTGCTTTGGTTTGGCCCAGCCCAGTTTGTGAAGTGGCTTGGGACTGGCAGCTGCATGGCTTAAAAACCCTGGGCTGGCAACACTTATTCAACCTTACAGAAATTCTTTTCAAATTCTTTCTCTGATACATAGGGCACAACAACATGCACACCAGCCAGGGACAGCAATTCTCAGGTCACTAACTTGCCCTGCTGAAAGTCTTCATCAGCTTCTGACTGGACAACAAATAAAAATACCAGAGAGTTTTGACACCTCACCATTCAGTCTAAGAGGCATTTGAAAATGATTAATATTAAAAAGCTGCCTGAAAAATAATATTAAAGGTTGTGCAACAGGCTACATGCTGTAATTAGGGTGTTGCCTACAGTCTCATCATTGCTTTAGAAAGTCCTGGGCTTGTTCTGAGCATGACAGAAGAACCAGGAATTCAGTTTCAGTCCTGCTCAGTCACAGAAACTGGCCTAGATACTATGTGACACGAAGTACTGCTGGCATATTGCTACCTTAAAACAGGAGGTGCTTGATTAAGCCAAGGAGCTGCTGCTCCTGTTACTGCTGGGCATATTTAGCTGCTTATGCTGCTTAGGGTGGCAGGAGAGCAGCTAGAAAGAAAAGGCTAGAATCTTCCAGCAGCAAATCAGGAAAAGCAGTTAAAACACCCCCAAACCTCCAAACCAAACATGTTTTTTTTCTTTATTTATCATGTCTGCAGTACAAAAAAGTTAGTTCTGTTACAGCTCCTCTGAGCTGGAGGCTTATGAATTGAGTTGTGACTTACATGGTCAGCAATAGTCCGTCCCAGCTTGTCCATCCTTGACCCAGCCTCTGCGATCTTCTTGGCTGCACTAATCACATCTGATGTATTTTTCAGTGGACCTTTACCTCTGTAAAACAGAACAGTGTCTACTTTCCAGAACCAGAAGAGTGAACTATGTATTTGTTTTCTCATTCTGCTCCACACAGTACTGGAAGCAATTCCTCACCCAAACTGCGCGACCAGAGTTGCACAGAAACAGGCAGGTGGAACCATTACAGCACTTTCATTTTCAAGACAGTTTTCCCCTATCCAGCCCTTCCCATGTTCATATTAAATCTAGGAATAAAAGCATCTTAAATTTTACTGGTTTAAGCAACCTAATGATGATAAGAGATAACATTTTAGAAGACAGATTTTCAATTTTCACAGAATGCAACACTGAGTTTAAAAAACAGCATTGTATAAATTCTGTAAATGAATTTCAAAAGGCATCAACAAACCTCTCTTTCTTTTGCAAATAACTGTACTAGGAACTATTTCTGTGGTACAGCAATATCAAGAAGCCCATAGAATTTAATGTTGTAAAGAACTGAGCAAATATATATATATTCTTGTCCCAAGAATATATATATATAAAATTTTCCTTGGGACAAGAATCACCCTTAAGAATGAAAGAAAGCAAGCAAGCAAGACAGGCAATAACTGCAGTGTATCTATAGATCAATTCAAACAGTTATTACCACCCAGTCAGTGCCTAGTAATGTGTCTCCTGAGTTAATGCACAGCCTTTCCTAGGGTAACATTTAGAGAAAATTATAAGAAGACTCTTAAGAGTACTTGCAAAATATTTCATTGAGAGATCAGCACCCCAGCCAGTGCTGAGAGAAGGTGGTGTGTGTTCAAATTAAAAGGACTCACCTGGTGAAGTCTGTCATTTCCATCATAATCATACACATTTGTTTTGCCAGAACGATTATGTCATTACCGCTGTCATCCCATTTTGAGACTTCAGCATCCAATTTACTCTTTTCTTCTTGGAAGCTTGCAACTTGCTCAGCAATCTTGGCTTTTTGCTCTTGAGGGAGCTGAGCCATGATAGCCTGATAGAGAGGAAAAGTTTTCTCACATCACCACTTGTAGAAAGCTTTTCAGAACATTTCCCTAATAACCAATTTAAGTCATGCAGATGGGGGGATAAAACTTTAATAGCAACCCTCTACCTAGAGGCTTTACAGAACCATTTCCTTCCATTTTGAATCACAGTTTATGCTCGTTCTTAGGAAAGGATGCCTGGAAAGACAAGCTGACACCTGAAGCATGGGCATTTGCATGATAAAACTGTTAGATGCCAAGCAGGTTTGCCACATATTACCATCCCTCGAAGAAAACTGCATGAAGATGGTGGGCTTGCCTCTTCTATAAAATTAAGGAGTTTTAAAAGGAAGTTCCAGTTGGGTATCTTTCAGTGTTCTGGCGCATGGAAGAAATACTGAGAGTCTCTTTCCTGCAAAAAGCTACATGTATTATTCTGAAATGTGCGTACTGCAGAAAGAGTAAGTGAAAATAAAGAGTATGTGCTTACTCCTGAATAAAATCTATTAGATGAGGTTTACAGCCTGCCTGAGACTCAGTGCCTTTGCCTTCATAAATACTAGGAGCATTCACACCTCCAGAAGCAGGTGAAAAGGAGCCCTCAGTACAAAAAAGCCTCTGGCAGCAGCAATGTGAGAAGGTAAATGAGCAACATCTGCATTTAAATGAAAGGGGGAAAGGGCTACAGGAATAGAGAGTGCTTGTACCAGGAGGGAGAGCAGAAAAAAGATTCTCTCTTAGTTTAATTCCAAAGCCACTTGATAAATAAGTCCTAACTACCTCTTGCCTGGCTTCAGAGCCTTCACAAAAAATCTTCCATGGCACCTTCCCAAGAGTGCAAATTGGTATTGATCCACAAGGAGACACGTCAAATAAAAACAATAGGTAAGGCCTGTTTTTCCCTCAATGTACTGATTTTAAGTTTTCAACTATTAATGATGATATATTGCCTATCAAGGCTTTCCTTTTGAACAGCCTTAGGAAATGCAGTTAAAGATTTCATGTTTCTGAGCTCCTCTCAACCTTGTCTTGAGAAACACTCAGTGGCCAAACACAGCCAGTGATGTGGGTCAGGAGACCTTCTGTGAAACTTCCCTGCCCAGACACTTTGTATGTGCCTGTTGAAAATAACATTGGTACAACAGAACTACCTGCCCCATACCTCCCTGCAGCAGCTCCCCGGGTCAATGGCAGTGCCCACAGTGTCTGTGATGGCAAAGTATAAAGTAGCTCATCAGTATTAAAAGGATTTTGATCTTTCAGAACATCCAAAATAAACCACAGAAGTTTCTTGCGTCCATCATACCAACGTGCTGTATTCCACCAAACCTCCTTTGCAGAAGAAAACTGGAAACAAAGAATGATCCGACACCTTCACCCCCACAAGACTTAACCTGGATTTTCAAAGCAAGTTGAACTGTTTCTTGAAGGCACAATTTTATAAAGCTTAGATTTCTTACTTACCCTCGCGCTCTGTCCAGCAATGAGCTGATCATCCTCAGTCTGAATACTCGTTCTGCTTCGGACGTCAAAATCCTCAGTCTCAAAGTCAGAATCATCCAACTCTTCAGGAGTCTGAGGAAAAAGAATTCAGAGTCAAACAGCATATTTCGTGGCTCTAAAAATCAACAAGAATATTGTTTTGCAAGCAGAGAAAATGGAAATCAGCGAAGGTAAAAATTATTCAATGTTTTCAACAAAAAGGTAAATACAGGGCCTGCATCCAGCTTGTGAACACGTGTGATTATAAATGCTTCACTGTTCACGTTAAACACCACAGGGATCATCAAAATTACACACCAGTAACTAAACAGCTGAGATTTGTCAGGACACCAATGCACTCAGGATTTGAAATGCATAAAGTAAGTTTTTGCAACAGCTAACAGTATTCTTGCAACTTGGTTACATGTAAAAGCTTCACTTGAGATTCTGAAGCTAAAATTACACACAGCTCTAAGGCCTGGTTCAAAACCACAGACATCGTCTTTAGCACAATTATGAATCAAAGCATCAACTAAATTAACAAATAAAATATATCAAAATTTATTCTTACCCCTCAGGAAAAGAAGCAAATTTTTAGCTAGTAAGGGCCAGCTTTTATGCTGTAGGCGAAACACATCTGACCTAGTTCCTGCTTGCCTAGGATTTATTTTTGCTATTGCCAGCCTAGAGATAGCAAACTTTTTTTATAAAGCTTATCAAGTTTAAACAGCATCTTTGTCAAAATACTACATCTTTGCCTAGAGTGGCACTTCATGGCTATTTCGTAGAGTTGAAGCAACAAAGAACATCACTGATAAATGCAATAAATTGGGATTAACAGGTAAGATACAAATAAACTCGCCATTCTTCAGATTTCTTTCCTATGATTTGAATTTTACAAACTTGTTTTCCAACGCACCTGCATCTTGTGATACGGTTAAAATAAAGATGGATACGCAAAATAGCTGCCAAAAAGCAAAGGTGAGTACAACAAAGACCTAGGATGGTTCAGCTGCCATCTCCTCTCTGTGTTTTGAAGAACAGAATTATATCCACAAAATCAGCATGAGGACACATAGTATGAAGTAGCTCAGTGTATCAATATTTTAAAAATTAAAAAGAAAAAAGTAAACAATTTTGCTGTGTCTTTAGAATCTGTTTATGATTCTCCAGACCCCTACTCTGCTCATCCACCCCCAAGCCCAAACAGCCTGGGGTACAACCAGCATAATTTTGTCTTTCAACATGTCACCAAGGGCAAAAACTGCCCCAGGGGGGATGTGAGATTGCCCAGGGATCAGGGATGATAACCTACAGATACAGCAAGATTCTGGTTTTAAAAATACACTTCAAAAAAACACAACAATTAGGTGTCAGAGTGACTTTTCCTTCTGGTTCCTGTAATGATCTAGGGCCACTGGACACCGTTTCAAGGGAATCAGCTCGTTTGCCCCACCTGGACTTAGCAGCATCCCCCTGTGAGTGGGGAACCTTCTGGGCTCTGGACTGAGACGAAGCCCTGAAGGAGTGCTGGCCTGGTATCCCCATTTGGACAGCTCTCTTATCCTAAATACATTCTACACCTTAGGGCCCTTTGGACACCACATACAAACTAAATCTCATTCTATGCCACTGCCATGTCAGCAGCGAGCTGCAGTTGGCTCCTGGCAGCTGCGGTAAAGCCCCTGACATCAGGAACACGGTGCAAGGGGAACCACCAGGATTCCCAGCATCACCAGCTTGGCTAATTACTGCCGATGTGGAATTGGCAGCCAAGCTTCTGTGGCCGGAATAACAAGGGCTGTAGCAGGGGGTGAATCAATGTAGTTTGTCTGCATAGCAAGAAAGCACTGATATCTTCATCTGCCATCAGTGGTCTGTAAATCCCGAGCTTAAGTTTGAAAAAAATGATATGGAGAGCATACGTGGTTGTCAGCTTTTCTTCTGATCTCCCATCTGATGCTTTCCTTCAAGCAGTAAACATGGAAGATACTACTGCAATGGTTACTATAACCACATATATTCTGGGCCCTACGTCCTTAATTTACTCATCACTGAGATGCATCTGCCATGGTTACTGTTCTGAAGATGAAGACAGCTTCTCTGCAAGGCATTTACTTTTGAGTCAGAGTACAAGGGAAAAAGAAGGAATGAAACCTCTACATTTGTTCTTGCTAAGTCTGGCTCCTGCCCATTTTTACCCTGCTAAGATTTGAGAAATATGCCCATAGGTCAGCCTCAACTAGAACTTTCTTTTCTTGCATCCCTTCGGTCAACAGCAGTTCTTCTGCATTCTTCCCTGCACATCTCCTACCAGCCTAATGCTACCTGACCTACCAAATGTTAGAACTTCCAAATCACACTCACTGCACCCAAAACACATAAGCACAGAAGAGACAAAGCCTCCATGAACTGTTCCCTGTTTACCAAAGTTAGCCAATTAAGGAACTGCATGCTCCAGGACTCACAGAATGAACTCATCTGAACCTGGCTTTGACTAACATTAATTCTCAACTTTTACTTAATAAAGAGCCATCAGGTTTTATTTCTCAGCTCTCAAACCATCAAAAAGCATCTTTAGTTAGGAACTCGCTGCTGTTAAATCAAAGGTCACCGATTTTAGCACATTAACAAGCAAGGCATTACCAGATATTACAAAAGACGTGTGAAGGGTATTTAGCATCACAACTGGCTATCATCGCTGCTCAGTCTGATTAATTAATCTGAATCCAACTGTACTTCTAAAGCGCTCCACGGAGCCATCAACGCTTTTAAGACTCGGAACGTTAATATGAGCTAAAGGGAAATCTTACGCTGTCTGCTCTCAATAAAACTGATGCTTGTCAGCTCAGTAAAGCTGAGGGGAGGCTGGTTTGAGTACGCTCAGCTCACCCGGATCATCAGGACGGCTTTCCTGATGTCTCGGATGCCGTCGTACACCAGTCGCGAGGCGTCGATGAATTCATTTTCGTCCATGGGCTGGGCGGGGTCCGAGCTCAGCGCTTCCACCGCAGCTTCCACCTGCTCGGTGAACCGCGGCATGACTGGTGAGGAACAGAAAAGAACTGTCAGTCCCCACCCCAATGCTGCTCTCTGCTACAGGTTCCTGCAGAACACATGTGTGTGTGCCTCATTGTTCACAACCACTGGAAGCTGTGCACTGGTTCCAGTTAAATTCAAAACGTGTTACAGAAGGGCACCAATACTGTAGCTCAAATCTTAGTCCAATTTGTTTACTCTGCCACTATTTGGTTTATTTCCCCTTAGACAGTGGTAAGTTTATTACACCCTTCTAGAAGACAAGGAGAAGACACCTGGGGAAGCAGCTAGAAACTCTAGCATAAAATATTAAGCATTTGTTTAATGTTCCCTGCAGATGTACATAATTTTTTGAGGGAAAAAAAATAATATTACCACCACGAAGTTGAAACAAGGCACTGGAAGAAGGCAGGTTGTACTGTTGTACTTCAGTGACTCACTGCACCCCAGGAAGAACATCACAGAACCATTTACAGTCTGTTCATTTCTTCAGTGTCACCCTTGATTCTTCATTAAAGTAATTAAAACAAAAACAACAACTAACAGTTGGCACAGCACTCACTGAAGCAACCAGCAGCACTCCTTCCCCTAGATGGATGTTACCACCTAGTTCGAAGGAAACACCCTTGTTCAGTAAGTGTAGGGGACTACAACCTACCTACAGTGTTTCTTGAACTGTTCTAAAGACATTTTACAAAATGTACCCCAAATTATTATCCAAAATTTATTCTGCTGGGCCAACGTGTCAGAAACCTTCTTTCAGTGTCCTGAACACTTGCAGAGCTTGGTACATGATCAGCCTAAATTTCAAGCTCAGACTCATTCCCTGGTGTTTTAGCTTCCTACAGCTGAGCCAGTGACAGCAAGCGGGGTGACAGCTTGTGCTCTGCAGTGTTTTCAGCCACTCAACACAACAAAATTACACTTCTCACTTTGCAACAGCTCTGCAAATAATTCCCACTAATTTTCACTACAATATGTAAATAGAGTCTTTGGTAGATTTCACAGGCAACACACCTGTATCTGGTTGCCCACCACTTGTAAGCCACAGGAATCTGTGGGTCTTGGGAGGAACTGGCTCTTACCTGTGTTGGACAGTAATTTTGTCGCTTCCAACACCTTCTCCGTGTAGACGCCGGGTTCGTAGTTATCCATTTCTGAAGTGACAACGTGAATGACTCGAGCAGCACGTCCTCGGATCGCACCAGCTGTGCGGTCTAAGCCATCAACATCTTTTTCTTGGAGAGCAATGACGCATTTGTTTACATCTTCTAAAATATGATTCTCTGGTGGCAAAAGAAGGAGGATTTAGATGGTAATGTCTTCTTTTCTTCTTCTGTCATCAGCACTGCAATTTCTCAGTTTTTGACCTGTGCTATAAGCCTCCAGCAAGATGCTATAAAGCATTAATTTTTAAGCCTGCTACAACCAGCAAACAGCTGCCCTTCCAAACTAAGCTTCAAAGAAAACATTAAACCATCCACCTACTGGCATCCACAGTTCTTGCCCCTGTTTGGACCCAATTTTACCAACAGGAAAGCTGAGTTCAGTGGAATTCTCCCCTAATGTGCTTGTGCTGCTTTCCATATTCCTCCTCAGGACTCCCAAAGCTCTTATTCCAAATATTTGCAAGCCACTCCCCTGCCATTCCACGTGCACAGGGTGATGAGGCACCCGCCAAGGCACCACACCCCATCCATGCAATGCTCTAACAAAGCCCAGGCACTTGTTGCATGTTTCCAGCTTCCTATACAGTGTTTTCCTACAACCACACACATACCAACACAGAATATTAAACTGTTAGTCCTCCATTCAATTTTAAGACACGCAACACATGAGGTGATTTATGCAAAAATAGTTCCAGCAATAGAGTGCTTGTTGCCTCTTCAGAAAACAAACTATAAAGCCAATACCTCTGTTTGTCATGTATTTTTAGAATATACTTTTTTTATATATATATATATATATATACAGAGAGAGGTATTTTGCCCCCATTTATCAAGTCCAAGAAGCTCAAAATGAGTAAAACACCATAAGAGATTTCTGAAGAGGTTGTGATCCTCACTTGAGGAAACCTACTCTAAAGTTCTTCCAAACAACGACTGTAGCTACGCTTTGATCATGCCAACCAACATCAGCATTTGGGCTGCTTGGTAAGAAACCAACTTGGAAGCGTTTCTGCTCTGTCACTTAAAATAGTTCCCAGCGTTACTTACCATCGACTTAATCATGCTACGCTGCCAATCCGTGCCACTGAAGTGGCTTTTATTCCCTGTGCAGGTAGTAAAAGAGCCATTTTGCAAGAGTTTGTAGAGCTGAGAAGCACATCGAGTTGACTGATAGAGGAGTGTATGAAATGGCTGAAAGGGCTGCTGCTGCTGGAAGCGGCACGCTTCATTTCCATAAAATTAACAGAGCCAGGTGCAATACTGCAAGAGTTCCGTAAGCAGCCCAGACAAAAAATACACTTGTGAAATACCTCTGAAGCAACTCAGCCTGAACAAGGTTCAGCTGGGGGCAGGATGTGGCCCTCAGAGGGAGAAGTGCAGGTTCATTAGTGATTTGACAAGTCAGTGAGCAGGCAGCCAAGGTCCAAGAGCTGCAGTGAGGAGCACGCAGAGCTTTGGAATTTAAAGCAAGAGACAGACATCCCCGCAAGTTGCAACAGTGGAAAAAAAAAAAGAAAAAGCATCGGCGCCAGGCCAAAACACAGACTGTTTATTGCTTGAATTCCTTAATGGATAAATTAAGCCACAGACCATTTAAAAGCCTCTTTGGATTATAGGAACTTTAATGAAAGGCATGGACAAAATGAAGATTAATATTTGAATGTCTTCTGATCGTTTAACGTCTTTTCAGATGTGGAGTGGCCAGAAAGACACTTCTCAGGAGGATAATGACCCCGCCACGGGCCAGCCTGCGAGGGGCCCCAAAGAAACATGAGGCCGTCGGGCGCACCCACCCCAGTTACACCCTCCAGTCGGATGGCGACAAATAAGGGTCAACACTGTTCCTTGTGCCTGCACACACACCCACTGCTACCTGTCCTATAGGCAAATGGACCCCAAGCGCTGGGCACCAAATGCCATCTGCTGAGACTGGGGTGGCAGAGCCCAAGCGATGCTGACTCTCATGTCCAGTGCCAGCACTGTGGGACCATGGAACCGCCAGCCTGTGCCAGAGCCAGCAGCCTTCCCACTGCCAGGAGGGGGAACCTCTCAGCAACAGGCTACCCCAGCATAGGCAACGCGGGCGGCCAACAGCAACGCAACCGTGTCCGACAAAACCAACTACATGGAAAGAAGGGGGTTGGTTATCTGGTAATGAGGTAAGAGGAGGAGGTTTTTTCAATGCAAATGATTTTTAGAGCTAAGAAGGAAATAGATGAAACTGTGAAAAGCTAACAGAATTAATAGTCCCCCACAACTGTCAATCCTCAACACGCCCCCTCCAAAACCTTTCCACCTCCCCATGAAAGGGATTAAGAAATCATTTTCCAAACATCCCAAGAGTCTGCAAGGGAGTCCGGAGGCTCCAGGAGATCACATCCTAACCACAATAGCCAGGAGGTAAAGCCATAGATGTATAAATGTAACTCTGCTTTTCTGCTGCAGCCCCTGCAGAAGGTCTCAGGCAAATTGTCGTGCTGGACACTCTCTGGAAAAGAGACACAGGAGCAACCAGGTTGAGCAGCAGTGTCAGTAGATGTGGTTATGGAATAAACACTTGAGTGTTCCTACACTTGTAAATACAGTATTCATCTTGTAATGAAGAAAGAGAATCATTGGGCCCAAGCAATATCCATCTGGAGGCTCTTAAGACAAAACAGCTCCACCATGATGGGCAGTCTCTTGTGTAAAGCTCTGTCAGCAGCAGAGGAACAGAAGGCAGAAAATGGAATGATTTTTTGAGAGGATTTCAAAGGAGATCCAGGTAATTTCAGAACATTGAAGTTGACAATTACATGGTGCTATCAGCAGCTGCTCTAAGAAACAGAGAGAGTAGGCACACAAACACACTCAGAGTGCTTAGGGAAGGCACTGACAAGAGGCTAAGAATTACAGAAGGTACAGAAGAGCTTTGAAATGAGGAATAATGAAACAGGCAAGAGTCGGCAGTTGAGAGAGATGACTGACTAAGCGTAGGATACAAGTCTGTATATTTACAAGTAGCATGAAGAAAAAGGCATAGGGAAAAAAACCCTCTTCACCATCTCCTAATACCAATTCGGGGTATCAAAAGAAGCAAATAGGTGACAGTGCAAAAATTAGTAGGTTCTTCACACAGAGAACAGCTAAGCTGTGATTTCTGCACAGGATGATGGAGGTGCCAGTGGTTTATAATGGTCAGACGAGCAGCTAACATGATCTTAAATGATAAAAATCTGTCAAGGACTGTTCAGTAGACAGCACCTTTGATGCTGGAGCTCCCCAAGCTGCAAATCACTCATGGTTGGGAGCATACAGGAAAGATCTTTAGGCTACAGGACTCCCCTGCTATTAATCTCCTATGCCCAGACAATTAGCTGTTGCCAGACCGTTGTCCTAACTTGACAGGGCCCTTCTTGTGCTGTGTCCTTCATAAACTGCTGTAACCTGCAACACTGTGCATTTCAGTGTGCTTGTTCTAGGATATTATGCTGTTATCTAAACCAAACATCTCTTTCATCAAGCTTTTCCTTGTGGATAATTGATACAATTCTGCAGCATAAGCTGAATAATGAAGCATATACTTCATGATAGACAGCACAATATGTGGGAAAGTGTTGGAGATTTTATATATATATATATATACATATACACACACATGCATACAGACTTGCAAGAACTCTTTTAAATTCTGCTTACATCCCAGTTAGTAACTGATAAGAACTGACACAAACGTACTAATAAACGCAAGCAGAACCTGCTATAAATCATACATGTCATGATTCTATCCAAAATGATGTTCGCACTTTTGGCAGACCAAGTGGAGTTGTGGCAGTTATATGGAAAACATTTATCCATTTATCAAAGTTCAACCAAATAATAATCAAAACAATATTAATTGCTTTAGTATTTTTCTAACACCTCTTTGATAAAACAGCACATACAAATAGGTGTTGGATGTGCTCAAGCATCTGAAGTAGCCACAAACTCCAGTATTTCCCTGTGTCATTATGGATGGCAGAGCAGCACACACTCAAGGTGAGCTCTCACCTGCCACCATCCTGGAAGAGTAGCCTCCTTATTGCCAGACCCTTGAAGACCTGCAGAGAAACTCAGCAGTGGGCTAACACCATCACCTGTCCCCTGAACCACATAGCACCCATCTCCTCAAACGACCTCTATAGGAAAGGAGACAACTCAGTTCCAGTGGCTTGACTTGCTCTGAGCCACACCTGTGAGATACAGCATAAGGCAGCTCTGTACAGACCACCCTGGCACAGACTAACAGCTTTTTCTCTTTAAAATGTTCAGTAGAGTTGCGGAGCCACAAACTTCAACACACAATTCTCTCTAAATATATTTCCCCCAAAATAGGCTCCTCGCAGCTGTGCAATTTCAGCCGCCACTGCGACGCTCAGCACGCAGCCAGACACATGGAGCTGGGACCTTCAGTTGCCTGGGCAGCTGATGCTAACTCAGTGTGAAGAAGAATTGTACTCAGAACCCAGGGAACTGCACTGCCACATGAATGATGTACAGGTGACTCATGGTAAAAAAACTACTTGGGTTGTGGGATTTTGTTTTTTTAATAAAAAAACCCAAACAGTCATGGGCTTTTATTTCAGGACATTAATTTTTGATATATTCTATGCTCACTTGTTACTTCTGACCCTGTGAAATCTCTCTTTACAGCTGGAGTTTTTAGGTCACTTGAGATGCCCAAGTTTGTTCACACCAGGAAAATCAGAGCCTCAGTTCACAGGGGTAATATGTGAACACGCACACAATTCACGTGGTGATATCACCATGTCCCCTGACTAGAGCAGAATTAGAGAATGAAAAAATAAAAATACCCCCCTTTTTTTCTAGGTCACAGCAGCTAATAGTAGGTCTTTATCAACAATGCTGATAAAACAGATTATCTTGGCAAGCACTTTGCCAAATGGAATTGTTAATCTATTATAGTGATCTAATCTTTTTTAAAAGCTTTAAAAACATTAATAAAGCTGCCACGGTTTCAAATATTAACAGAACATTTTCTGTATGAACAGTTTGATTCTAACTAACTCGTATGGCCACGGTCTGATGTTGATTTTTGTTTACGTAAGCAGAGTCTAAGGCGAACTGAGGGACTGTCTTTTTTGCTAGTTCATAACTCGAACGTATTCCGTCCCCCACACTGCTCCGCTGAGGTTTGTCTAGAGCAGCTAGATGGTAATTCATCAGTACTTCAGCTGGCAATTCAACATCTTCAGACAGAAAGTGTCTTTGGCTGTGTTTAAGCTGATGCCTGCTCCATGTAAATATATACATTTATGCATGCACACGCCAGAAGCACGATGACAGGTTTCCTGAGTACCTGTTGAAATAAACTATCGCCGTTTTCACACTATAAAAATACCTCTTCTCCTCATGCCAGCATCTTCTGCTTTGTTTTCACACCTTGCTCGGTAGAAAATGACACTTGCCAGGTGAAGTGTAACACCACCCCTTCCAAAAACCTGAGAAGACTCCAGAACACGTGTAGAAACCACCCATTCCCAGGAACAGGCTCAGTTGTGATTATTTCTGAGCTCAACCCCCTGATTACCTGAGACAGCCAGGAAGTCATCAATGGAAGTGATGTCATCAACAGCATCTGTCAGCACACGGACTTGCTTCTCCCACTGCTCTTTGAAGAGATCCATGTTTTCTTGAGCCAGTTTGCTTTGGGGTTTAGCAGCCAGAGCCAGGGCAGCGTTAATGACCTGCAAAACACCTTGGGATTTTTAAAACATACCCTTAACAAAACATTTGCCTTCCAGATGTTTACCCAATGACCTCAACAGCAAACAAAGAGAGCTTAATAAGTTTTCAGGAGCCTGATGTTTAAAGACAAAAGTGTTTTATTCTGTGGCTCTCCCATCCAACTTACACCTGCTTCCACATTTATGATGGTTAGTTATTAAAAGCAAAACCACTTGGCAAGTATTCACAAGAGCAAGCTTCACCTTGCTTTAACAGCTCACATTAAAAAGGTGTTGCTTTCTGAGTGCAGGTTGTGGTGTTAAGTATTTTAGACAAGGTGACATTTAATATAGCAGAGGCTGTCTTTCCTAAGCTACTTGCCAGAACCTGAGAAAAAAGGTCAAAAAAGGATTAATCTTACCAAGTCCGAAATAGAAATAATATGCAAATACAGAATGAAAGATAAATTTTCTATTTATCTTCTTTTCTTTCAGATTTTGCTCTGCACCTTGCCAATAACTGTTATAGTACCTTAAGATTTCTGTTCAGGCTCTAGAAGAGACAGATTAGCTGAGGAATGGGAGGATACTGTTTGATGCTCCTCCTGAACACCCCCTACTAATTTCCATCAAACTCTTAAGACCGTAATTTGCTCCAGATCTTAATTTTTCTAAGCAAAACACATGCTGGGTAACAAAGTTATGCTGTGCCAAATGGTTGGTGAGTTCAATGATCAAAAATCCTCTTTAGGGGTGGGAAAAGAGCAATCTGAGGAGCCTGCTCCTGTTCTTGCTGCACTGTGCTCCAGCAGCATGAGCTGGAAACATGCCAGGCGTGAGAAACCACCCGCAGTCAGGCCAACATGACAATCCTAACCTTGTTTTCAAGCACCTGAGAGTTAAGGCTCATTAACTTACAAGTTCTATGTATCATTTTCCTTCTCTATGTTAGAATTGTATTAATTTCACAAAATTGTTGAACAAAACAGGCAAGCACCAGCTGTTCCTGCTTTTCCAAAAACTACTCTACCTGCTTCAGCTAAAAGGGTCACAAAGCACTGGAAAAAAAAAAAAGTCTAACTCACTACACATGGAAATGATGGTGGTGTCAAACATATCACAGTTGCACTGAATGAATCAGGCAGAAAGAGGCTGGTTCACCCAAGGGATGATAGAAATTAGCAGTGACTGAGGAAAACCCACAGGACAGCTACAGTGCTCTCCAGGCTCCCATCCTGCCTCTGGAGGTGGGTCACCAATCACATGAGCTCTGATGGGGCTGGTAATAGGAAATGAGAGTTTGGCCTGAGCAGCAATCTGTCTGGGAGCTGTGAGGGGAGGAAAAACACAGACCACAACGACAGTGCTCTCCTCCTGCTTTGACAACATGGGGTCCTCTGCTGCCTCTGCTTCCCCAAACCAACCACTTGAAGTCACACGCTCTGCACAGACCACTGCAGAATTGGAACGACCCCTGAGAGAGCCCTGCTGCCCTCATTCAATGCTGCCCATTAAGATCATGGTTCTCAAGTTCTGAAAGCTCCCCAGAGAGCTTTGCAACACCCAAGCAAATGATAGGCAAAAAAAAATTAAAATCAAACAAAAACAGAAGTTTTTAGAAGCCTGTCCTCTGCTTAAGAGCCCTAATTGTTAAGTCCAGCCACAGCCATTTCACACCTCAGTGTGACTGATGCAATGAATTATCCACCTATCAGTCAAAATTTACATATCCCATGTTTTATTAAGATGAATCTAAATAACTGCACTCTGGGCTGCATCCTCAGCTGCGTGGGCAGCAGGGTGAGGGGAAGGATCCTGCCCCTCTGCTCCCAGGGCTCTGGGGAGACCCTTTTACAGTGCTGGGTCCAGCTCAAGAGGCCTCAGCACAGGAGAGACAGGGACCAGTTGGAGAGGGGCCAGAGGAGCCCCAGCAATGCTGGGAGGGCTGGAACCCCTCTGCTGGGAGGCCAGGCTAGGAGAGTTGGAGTTGTCCAGCCTGGAGAAGAGAAGGCTCAAGGGAGACCTTCTTGAGGCCTTTCAGGACTTCAAGGGGCCTGCCAGGAAGAGGGGAACAGACTTTTGAGCAGGGTCTATTGGGACAGGACAAGGGTTGGTGGTTTAAACTGAAAGAGGGAAATTTAGACTGAAGGGAAAGAAGAAACTTGACACTGGAAGAGTGGCAAGACATTTGCCCAGGTTGCCCAGAGAGGTGGTTGATGCCCCATGCCTGGAACCATTCCAGGTGAGGTTGGCTAGGGCTCTGAGCAACCTGCTCTAGTTGCAAATGCCCCTGCTCACTCAGGAGGGGTGGACTAGAGGAGCTTTAATTGTCCCTTCCAACCCATTCCAAGATTCTATTGTATGATTCTAACAAGTCTCCTGGAAACAAAAAGGGCAAACTAGACAACACTCCATAAATCTGCACTCAGCTTTTATTCTGCATGTAACTGTAACTACTGCGACAGAGAAGACGTTGATACTAAGGGTCAGGACATTTTCTCTTGCTCTCTTCTAGCTGCCTTGGCTGATGCCAGATATGAAAACATCCTTTAAGCACCGAGACAGGTCAGCATTAATGCTGAAGGAACATATGGCCTGTGTACCTGTGTGATGTATGTCTGGACAGCAGCATCTGTCTGGACAATTCATCTTTGTCAACAGCACATGTCCAACCCCAGATGCCACATTAAGCAACTCTTCACACATAATGAAAGAGCTGTCAGAGGGCCCTGCAAGTGCTCAAGAAACGCAAATGGGGAATTGTCACCAAATCCAAACACAGGAGGCACAAGCTGCACCACCATCCTCACAACAGGCAGCTTCTCCAATTGAAAAACAACAGCAAAAACTCACAGACAAGGCAAATATATTTTTAAAAAAGCATCTGAGCCAAACCAGCCTGTAAGATCTCCCTTACCAGCAGCCGTGTCTTGCCTTTGGAAAGCAGCCAGCACTGCTAGAGGGGAGACCAACCCGGTGGGGAAATCGAAGGCTATCAAGTGTCACTGTGCAGATAAAGACAAAACTACAGCTTAGGAAACCCATCCAGGTCTCTGTGTGTGCTCAGGAGGGAACACAAGACAGCAGATCTTGTTCAACAGTCCCTCTCTGTAGTACACACTCTATATCCCCATGTGCAAAGCAGTCACAAGATTCCCTTTTTAGCAGGGGTGATAAAACCCTTTGCTGTGTGCACAGCTTCACACTTATGCAGGCAAGTTACCCTGGACAGGTCTCACATGTCTGCTTGAGGTAAGTAATGTCAAGGGATTACTGACAAACCCTTCTAATTATCTGCTGAGTAAATATGCTTCAGTGTGAGGCCTGGTATTCAGCACAGAGCAACTGATTTATTTTCCAACCGAGGCTTGAATAGACATGACAAAGAGGATGCTGAGGGATGTTGGATCTTAAACAGGCTGTGTTATGTAGCAGGACTGTGATTCCTTTGTTATCTAAAAACTAACAGTGTTGCTTCGCCAAAAACATGAAGCATTGGGCAACTAATTTAAAATAGGAGTAACTTGTACAGAAGATTGTGTGTGGGGGTATATAAATATATTTTATATATATATACACAAACACATATAGGAAGAACATTGCCAGACTACCTGAAAAGCAGTCACTTTCATGTAGAACATTTGGCAATTTCACGGAAATATTCTGTATTTCAGAGCTTTTCCCAATGTTGCACCATGATCACAATGACTCACTGAAGTTGTATGAAGAATCAAAACCAGGGACAATGTGAGACTGTAGCAGGAACGGCAGCGTGGCCAGGAAACACCACTGCTGCCGGTGCTTTGCTGCATGGAGCCAGTGCAGTGGCTGAACCAGCCCAGAGCTCAGGAACGTGGCTCCAGGGAGTTACTCCTCACAGCCTTCCGCCATGCAGCCACGATCAGCAACTCATGCCCCGAGATCGGGGAGCCTCTGGATTCAAGGGACTTGCAGCTGAGGTCTCAGTCTGTACCTAAAATCTTTTTTTCAAGTCTTTCATGGGAAGAAGAACCTGGTTTGTGGTGTTTTCCCCCCCTGCTATTTGAAAGCAATAATGTCAGATTTAATTCATATGCAAATACCTTTGCAGCGCAAGACTCTCCAAGGTTCCCTGAAGAGTGACACCTGCCTGGGTTACAAGAATGTGGCTACTTTGCCCAGAAGTCCTCTTAAAAACACACCTATTCTAGGACAGAAAACACCTTAAACTTAGATATACTACTTGTTGGCAAAGTAAAAGCCACTCAGAATTAACTTTTTAGGCTTAATTCAAGATGACTTCCAGCCTCACCCCATCTGAAAGACTGGTAGAATCTAGAAGAAAGCTCTTACCCATGGTGGCATTGCCACAAAGAACAGTTTTGAACATTTGGCTGGCATGGACACTCCATTTCAGTGGCTATAAGTGGGTTTTATTTTTTAACTCAGTCTTTTTGATAGGGAGTTTTTGCTCTTTACAGAAGCAGGTTTAATTTTGCCCTGTTTCCTGCAGTATTTAGTTTTAGGATGCTACTGTATCACAACAAGAAGATAAGTATTTCATTTCAAAATCTCTAAACCAAACATCTCTTCACTACACACTCTTTCTTTACAACCAAAATATCTGTGGTTCCTAAAGAACTCACATGAATTTTGTTTTTAAATAAAGATCTTGATTTACCAGCTTTCTTGCAGCATTTGGGTAACAAGTTTAATTTTATATACTCCAGATGCCAGTTACCTCCAGCATTCACCCTGCTCACGTCTCCTTCCCTGCTCCTAATTGCATTTTGCTCCGAGTGGGGGAAAAAAAGGGTTCCTAAGCAGGACATTTAAGTCACTTCCAGTTACATCCAACCCCAGGTTTGCATCCACATGTCTACGATTGCTAACCTTCTACGTACTTCAATACAGCAAAAAGCACTCTGCAGGCTCTGCTGAGCTGAAATGCCTGGGAGCAAAACATCCTGGGGATTCTTTGCCAATTTCACCAGCTATAATGGCAGGGGCTAGCAAGTATACAGAGGCTGATGAACCACAAGGAAAAGTTTCCACTGATATCCACTATTTTGTTCCAATGTATAAAAGGTGCTTTCAGCACTTTCCTACTAGTTATGCACAGAGGGACTGCAGGCATCTCTTCACAGATACTTACTCCTGTTACAGTGCTCTAGTGCCCCACAGATATGCACCTTTACTGGAATAACATGACCTTTTCCAGTTCAACATATACTTCTGTCAAAGTATTTGCTATTTGCAAATTGTGTATAGATCATTATCCTATCAAATTCCCTGTGTACAGAAAAGGCATTTTCATTTCTAGCCGAGGGCTGATCACAGTATCAGTCCATGTAGAAGCTGCAAGAGTTTAGGTACCATTTGTTATGGTGGTGTTTCATTTTGCATTTCACTGCTGAGGTTTTGGGGGTTTCATGGCCTCTGTGTCTTTTCTGGAAGCTGTTCTGCTACTGCAGAGATCATAGTGTGCCTGTGGCCCTTACACACTAACTTATCTCCTACAGAAGTGAATTACTTTCTCCTGTCTTTGCTTCTTTTCAGGCATCAGTAACTGCTCAAGCTTCTAATACTGTTTTTTTGCTGTCCACTCAAAACACATTGTCCCTGTGCTGCCTCTTCTTCACACAAGCCTACGCGATACAAAACTGCAACCCAAGTGTTAAGTTTTTAATATAAATACATCTACTTCATGCCAATAAAATGCATGACATACAGTCTGGAGAGAGATCTGCTCATTAGTACATTCTAAAAGATCTGTCAATCTTTCAAAGAGAAGAAAAAAGAGGACAATTGTTCAACGTTAAGTCTTTACAGCAAGAAAAATGAAGATATCTCCTTCTCCAACAGCCACTGGGAAACTGGCACTAACTGGAGACTCAAGAAGGAGAGGAATTCTGCCAGTCACATTTGGGTTTGGTTGATACTTGAGGAGGTGGGCTGGAGGGGGGTTGTTTCTTTAAAAATGCTGTAAATTTTGTTTCAAAGCTTTTGTTCTATTTGGTAGGTCTACATGAGATTCCTTATGCTTTGGTATTTTGTCTATCTGTGTCAGTATGTGTGATCAGCGTATGTAACCATCTGCCTCATCAGAAATCTATATGCAGCAAATTGCTTTTCAAGCATTTCAAAATTGGAATGTAAGGATGTGGAACAGCAATTACTAAAACAAGATGTTAATATGAGAAGAGCCTTTAAAAAAAATATTTTTAAATAATAATTTTTAAAAAAGCAATTTAATCCAAGAATTTTCTGGATCCTGTTTAATGGTCAGCACTCACTGGATTGTGCTGGGGACAGAGAGCTACTCCAAACATGCTGTCTGTGCTAAGTCATGTGTAGAGGGAGCGTGGAGAGGCCAGGAAGAGAGGCTGCCTGGTGCCCTTCCAGTGTTTCTAAGGAGGATGAACTCTGGGCAGCAGAGGAGAAATGCAAGCAGCACTAGATCAGAGTGAGCCCTGCCTCACAGGCACAAGAAGAGGTCCTGTGTGCCCGCTCCAGAGAGGAGCAGGTCTGTCCTGCTTCTGAAACCCACTTGCCAAAAGATGATCAGTCTCAAGGGTAGCGGCCTCCAGCTTTTGTTGGCTGAAGCAAACGCCCAAGCTGATGGAATTCCAATCTGTAAGTCTTTTCTAAAACTCTCAGCCTGGCTGCAATTTGGTTAGAAGTCTATAGGTGAACTTCATGGAGGCATTAAAGGATGAGAAAGTCACTCTATTGCTGGCAAAAGCAGCTGCAAGTGACAGCAGGGTATCACATCAAAAGGCTGGAGCAACACTCTCCTTTCAAGAGCTGTACTGGGGCATTTTCACTGTTGCTTTCGAAACACCTACAGCCTGTATGATCAGAAACACTCCAACAGTTAAGTTCTCGTCTCAGACGTCTTTAATGCAAAATGCTGTTACAAAACAGCTTTTGAAGGCTCCCAAAGCAAGTACTTCTTGGAAACAGAACGCAGAGTTATGAGTGAGGATCCAGGTTTCAAGTCGAGATAAACAAAATCTTTTGCTAATTTACCATTGGCAAGCTCTGTGTTTAGCAAGAAGGCAAAGAAAACTTCCCCCAGCTCTCTGCTAGGCAAATGGAAGCATAGACAACTATTCCAAGCATTTCACAGCAGTACTTTTACATTTATATTATGAAAGATGTCTTAAGCTTTTTCTTTTCTTTTTTTTCTTTTTAAAAAACAGCATCAACAAAACAAACAAAACAACAAAAAACCCAAACTACAAAAAAACAGAACAAAACCAAACCCACACAAAAACTCAACATTTAACTATAGTGCTAGAGAACTTCTATTCCTTCAATGTAACCCACCACAGACTAGCCTGTTTTCCCCACCACCTGCAAGGTATGAAGCTGCAAGACTGCAAGTGACTCCTGTGAGATGCTGGGCAAAGTTGTTTCACTTCAATGCACAGAGCTTCAGCAATGTATGTCCTCAAAACAAGAGTTCACACGGGCTTTTAAGTCAAGGCTTCATGAAGACAGATACCAGTGACCCCCTAGTCCTGTCTTATTTCCCCCCTGTAAGCCCAGACTAACACAAGCCACCCAGCTAGCTACTGCTGAGCATGCACAGCACTTCCTAACAGTTCCCTCTGCACCACCAAAGAGGAGCTCTAAATACCACATTAAGTCTTCAACTTTGCATTAATTTCTGTGTTAATTGTCTGGGGACTCACAAGCAGGAAAGATGACGTTACTCTTAAAGAAGAGCTGATTTCCAGCAACATGGCCACACTGAACAAATTCAACTGCCTGCTTTTGGGATTAAACATTTTCCACATCTTTTTCCTCAAAGAATTAAATTTCTAGCCTGAGAACACCTGAACCTGTAGGTGACACTGTCAATGATTGACTCTTGTCTGTACCATCAAGACTAGCCAGTATGAAGCGTTGCATGTTCCTTTCTCCTGCTGCCAGCTCTTAAAGGCAAGTTATGGCAAGGGACTGAATAACTGCTCAATTTGAGATACAGCTTTTATAATTAACTCTACAGATTGATTTCTGCAGAAATCATTCTTTAACCAGAAGTTCCCTGCTCCCAGAATGGCCTCGACTCAGCTAAGCTATTTAAGAGGCTACCTGGGACTCAAGTGCATTAAATTTCAGTTTCATCCTTTCAACCACAGCAGTATCTTGAATTAAATTTCATACATCATATTTCTGTGTCATATTGATATATTCACTGGAGTTTCAGAGACTATGGTAATTACTGATTGACTTGACTCATTCTGTATTCAGCATCTTCCTGAAAAAATACCATCTAAGCAAAGAAAAAAAAGTATATAGTATTGGATTAAAACTACATTCTATGCCTAATTCCCACATTCTTTCAGCACAGCCATCTAAAAGGCTTCAAGACACATCTGCGAATCTCATCAGGAATAAACTACAAAATAAACAGATAATTGCCTAAAAAAGGAAACAAAATCCCACTAGGCTGTTCTTTATGTCTAGAAGTATTTAGAGATTAGCCAGAATAATCAAAGTTTGGGGCCGTGGAGGAGGACAGTAGTGTGCTGTGCTGCTTTGACTGCAGGAGACAAACCTCTGTGCTCTCAGGAGAAAACACAGATGCCATTTGTAAAAGCGGTTTAGACGAGTGCCCCTAATTACATCTCAGGACTCCCAACATGTTTAAATACTCTTGGAGCATTACAGAATCAACCAAAGAACATGTAATGGAATCTAAAAGCACTCTTTTTGAGTGCCCAGAACATCCGTAGTGTCATTTACTAATCTCTTGGTGACAACCCTGAAGTTAAGGCAAGACTAAGCAGTAGAGCATCTAAACTACAGGCTTGGAAGTTGAGATCTGTGACCTTTATGAAGCCAAAATTCCTCCCTTATAGCCCTTGTCCATTTACACATAATCAAAGCTGCCAACGGGTGTTAAATATATTATCCATAATCCCTGATGTCAAAGGTTGACAACTGCACTTCAGTAGATGTGGCTACAGTTTTGGTGTCTGGTGACTGTAATTTGTTGATTGTTTCATGTTGACTATCATGGTGTTTACTTTATAAAGATTTATTTAAATAGCCTGTTGGAACAGCAAAGATAGAAGGGTTTGAAATACACACAATTTAAGCAATGAGGAAGGGAAAACACCCCCACAGACTTGGACAACTACCAGAAACATTTAGATTCAAAGAAAAACTAACTTTAAGATTATTATNTTGGAAACAGAACGCAGAGTTATGAGTGAGGATCCAGGTTTCAAGTCGAGATAAACAAAATCTTTTGCTAATTTACCATTGGCAAGCTCTGTGTTTAGCAAGAAGGCAAAGAAAACTTCCCCCAGCTCTCTGCTAGGCAAATGGAAGCATAGACAACTATTCCAAGCATTTCACAGCAGTACTTTTACATTTATATTATGAAAGATGTCTTAAGCTTTTTCTTTTCTTTTTTTTCTTTTTAAAAAACAGCATCAACAAAACAAACAAAACAACAAAAAACCCAAACTACAAAAAAACAGAACAAAACCAAACCCACACAAAAACTCAACATTTAACTATAGTGCTAGAGAACTTCTATTCCTTCAATGTAACCCACCACAGACTAGCCTGTTTTCCCCACCACCTGCAAGGTATGAAGCTGCAAGACTGCAAGTGACTCCTGTGAGATGCTGGGCAAAGTTGTTTCACTTCAATGCACAGAGCTTCAGCAATGTATGTCCTCAAAACAAGAGTTCACACGGGCTTTTAAGTCAAGGCTTCATGAAGACAGATACCAGTGACCCCCTAGTCCTGTCTTATTTCCCCCCTGTAAGCCCAGACTAACACAAGCCACCCAGCTAGCTACTGCTGAGCATGCACAGCACTTCCTAACAGTTCCCTCTGCACCACCAAAGAGGAGCTCTAAATACCACATTAAGTCTTCAACTTTGCATTAATTTCTGTGTTAATTGTCTGGGGACTCACAAGCAGGAAAGATGACGTTACTCTTAAAGAAGAGCTGATTTCCAGCAACATGGCCACACTGAACAAATTCAACTGCCTGCTTTTGGGATTAAACATTTTCCACATCTTTTTCCTCAAAGAATTAAATTTCTAGCCTGAGAACACCTGAACCTGTAGGTGACACTGTCAATGATTGACTCTTGTCTGTACCATCAAGACTAGCCAGTATGAAGCGTTGCATGTTCCTTTCTCCTGCTGCCAGCTCTTAAAGGCAAGTTATGGCAAGGGACTGAATAACTGCTCAATTTGAGATACAGCTTTTATAATTAACTCTACAGATTGATTTCTGCAGAAATCATTCTTTAACCAGAAGTTCCCTGCTCCCAGAATGGCCTCGACTCAGCTAAGCTATTTAAGAGGCTACCTGGGACTCAAGTGCATTAAATTTCAGTTTCATCCTTTCAACCACAGCAGTATCTTGAATTAAATTTCATACATCATATTTCTGTGTCATATTGATATATTCACTGGAGTTTCAGAGACTATGGTAATTACTGATTGACTTGACTCATTCTGTATTCAGCATCTTCCTGAAAAAATACCATCTAAGCAAAGAAAAAAAAGTATATAGTATTGGATTAAAACTACATTCTATGCCTAATTCCCACATTCTTTCAGCACAGCCATCTAAAAGGCTTCAAGACACATCTGCGAATCTCATCAGGAATAAACTACAAAATAAACAGATAATTGCCTAAAAAAGGAAACAAAATCCCACTAGGCTGTTCTTTATGTCTAGAAGTATTTAGAGATTAGCCAGAATAATCAAAGTTTGGGGCCGTGGAGGAGGACAGTAGTGTGCTGTGCTGCTTTGACTGCAGGAGACAAACCTCTGTGCTCTCAGGAGAAAACACAGATGCCATTTGTAAAAGCGGTTTAGACGAGTGCCCCTAATTACATCTCAGGACTCCCAACATGTTTAAATACTCTTGGAGCATTACAGAATCAACCAAAGAACATGTAATGGAATCTAAAAGCACTCTTTTTGAGTGCCCAGAACATCCGTAGTGTCATTTACTAATCTCTTGGTGACAACCCTGAAGTTAAGGCAAGACTAAGCAGTAGAGCATCTAAACTACAGGCTTGGAAGTTGAGATCTGTGACCTTTATGAAGCCAAAATTCCTCCCTTATAGCCCTTGTCCATTTACACATAATCAAAGCTGCCAACGGGTGTTAAATATATTATCCATAATCCCTGATGTCAAAGGTTGACAACTGCACTTCAGTAGATGTGGCTACAGTTTTGGTGTCTGGTGACTGTAATTTGTTGATTGTTTCATGTTGACTATCATGGTGTTTACTTTATAAAGATTTATTTAAATAGCCTGTTGGAACAGCAAAGATAGAAGGGTTTGAAATACACACAATTTAAGCAATGAGGAAGGGAAAACACCCCCACAGACTTGGACAACTACCAGAAACATTTAGATTCAAAGAAAAACTAACTTTAAGATTATTATATTCAAAAGCATCAGCATTTGTTTGGAACAACATGTATTGGACACCCATATTCTTGGAGATAACTGAAAAAAAAAAAAAGAAAAAAAAATGAAATTGCACCCAGCCTTGTTGGTTACTTTAGGAAAGTGCAAGCCCTTATACCAGGTGAGATGTATTAATGTATTCTTAAAAGCTTTTTTCTTCCACAAGCTTTGTTCCAATTGTAAAAATTGACCTTTGGTTTTAACAGGCCATAGACACCACTTGCCCCAGATGTGGGAGGCAAAGATCTGCAACAGCCAGCTCAGCTAATGCACTGGCCCCAGCACCCAGAAGTCCAGCCCAGGAGGACAAAAGGTCTCTGAGATAGTATTTAATGTTTTATGTTCACGGGACTATCTTCACTGTTCAACAGCACTGTTACTTAAAAGGAATAGAAAATGGAAAATAGTCCTGCTCTTCACACTGTCTTCACCTAGTCCCTCAAAATTCCTCTCCTGCTGAGGTAGGTCCAGGTGAACCTCTCTTCCTTTTGACTGATTTTAAAAAGACCAACATATATGGGAAAACCTGAACAAATGTCAGGATAAAACAATACCTTTTCATAAAATGCCATTTGACCAATTCTTTGAGTATGCATTTTCCATTAGGTCCTCATTATAAACAACAGCTTACCTATATATTTTAGTTCTGAATTTCCTGTTGCTTTAAAGAAAAAAAATAGTAAATTACAAGAATTGACAGTTCACTGTAGTCTTCAGGGGTTCATCCAAGTATCTAGTTGTTGACATTTAAAACGTCAGGGCTGTCAAAATGGCAGAGCATAGTCTAGCGCTTATATAACTGTAATTTCCTTCTTTCCATTAAAAACTTATTAATTAAAAGGTAGTCTCAGCCAGCTTCAGACTCCTCACACACAACCAGCTTCCTCTGATCCTACTCTATTGAGAAAGGTTTTTTGGTATGTTTATATTCTACTCAGGTAATAAAAACCTACATCTATAATTCATCTTAGAGCACACACAGGAGCAGTGGTAGTGCCTTTGCAAGACATCTTCCCACAACATGAATGTGCACAGCAAACCACTGAAGCCTCACTGGTTCACTGTCTTGCCAGTTACTAGATACCCTGGCCAAATAAAATTAAAAATCTGTAAAAAAAAACCCTGAAAACATTCATATCACTAATTACTCTGTCATGTGTTTAAAAGTTTCTACACCTCGATGCTCAGACTGCATTTCATTCTCTACATGTCTTAAGGAAAAAGTCAAGTTCTGCAGCAAGTCCATAGAAAGCTGCTAAAATGCCAGAACATGTATAAAGCAGGACCAGTTGACCAACTTATTCCAGCGTGTCTTCTTATGCTGTTCCTTACCTGGGGACACAGGGCCTCAAGCTGGCTGGCTGACATACGAACCAGTTTCACACCTTCTTCATTGTTCGAAATGGAACAGGCCAAGTTGGCAACCTGCATCAGAGGTAGGGGAACATAAAACACACCTGTGAGAATTAGGCTGCATTTTCCTCTGTAGGAAACTTTTTATCTGCCCCAAACAATGATCAGTGCAGAGTCTTGAAACACAAAGTATCCTCATCACTCTGTTCTAACAAATTTTGAAACCACTAATGACATGTGTTCCTTCTCTAGTCATGAAATCGTAACACATCGGATCATAAAACCACAGTCATTAAACAGGACAGGGAAGATCACTGTCATCACCAATTCAGTTAAGTCCTCTCCAGTAAAACACATAAGAGCATCATTGGCAGCACTTGCAGTTCCAGTTAAAAAGCCCATTGACACTTGACAGCAGCAACCACACACTTAAAAACCCAACCCAGCTCCCATATCTCTGAAGATTGAGTATTCTGGTGGCCATGAGCATGGGGATGCTCCCTTTTTTCTTGAAACTTTTCTATAAGCTGTTGCTTGTAAACCTGAAAGAACTTGAAAGTTCAACAAGCCATTCACGCAGGCAAGTGGTGCAGTGGTGGTGCAAAGCACAGGCTGTTTTGATGGTGTTGCACAGAGAGAGCCTTAGTGACAGGAGAGAAGTATTTGAATTAATAAATTGACTGAATTTGGCTTAAACTACTTGATGTGCTTCTTATTTAGCCAGACTGCAGTGTCAAGGTGTTCCTCCAACCTTCCCTTCACACTGTGGTTCATCGGATAAAGCCATTTGCTGTTCCAGGTGATCTGGAAGATCCATCCACAATTCTCCATCTGGCAATGCAAAAAACTTCAATGCAAAACCTTGACCTGCTTCACAGCAGCATCCTTAACTAGGTCATCTTGGAACAGAGGAATGTCTGTAAACACCTGCCTTTTAAGAGCACACAGGAAGGGGACAGCGCTGAGTTTTCTGGTAATTGGAGATATTCCTCATACTGGAGCTACTCTCAGGGGAAGAAGTCTGAAGTAAGTTACATTTCTTAGCTGACAGGTGAATGACAAGCATGTTATTCTGAGACATTTGAACACAGAAAGATGTAAAAATAGCACAAACTGAATGGAGATGAACACCAAGTACTGTCCTTTCAGAGACAGAGCAGCCTGCAAAACCCCTCTGTAAATGGGCCATTAAAGCGTCATCACAAACCAGCACATGCTCACCAACACCACCAGTGAGACTCATTTCTCCATAAGACTTGGCTTTGTAAGCTGGGGAAATTCCATTCTCCCTTTAATTAAACTGCCCTGTGCATTCCTATACAAGTCATTTTGAAGTAGCATCTGCAGCTACCTTGTGCTTTTCCCCCTCCTCAAGCCATCCCCTTACAACAGCTGTTCCCACACAGAACACATCACTGTCCCACAAACCACCAATCACATGCCAATAGACTCGAATAGACTTTTTCCATCAATCCCAGTATTAATTTTGGGACCAAAAACCAAGTTCCCATAGGAAAGTACACAGCTTCCTCCATTTTCTCCCAGTAATAAACCAAGTCCACAGGATCACAGAAAGTTGGTGGTTCTAAGAGACCTTGAAAGATCATCTAGTCCATCCCCTGCCAGAGCAGGATCACCTGGATAAGTTCCAAAGGATAAAAACCAGTGCACTACTGCTATCTAGAAGAGGCACGTTCCCAACACTGAACAACCAAGTAGACAGATGCAATGCTGCACATTTGGATGAAAACAAGCTGAAGTTGAGAGAAAGGCTCTGCAGGATCACTGAGACACAGAGAACTCTGCCAGCTCTCAAGAGCATTAGCGTCCTACTCCTCAGCTTTCTTTTCCACTAGACTTGTAGACAAGCTCTACATATTAAGAAGTGGAGGAGAAGCAAGTTGGCGGTTGGTTGCAGATTGTGAAGACTGCACCCAGCACTTTTTTCCCCTCCTTCCCATTACCCCATTGGCTACATTCTCCAGTTCATTCCTCTGTGTACAGCACCAAACAGCTGTACTGTCTGTAATGCCCCATCAGAAACGGATTTTATTCTGAACATAAGGTTGGGTTTTATTCCTGTAGATTTGCCACGTCTTCTCTAGTTCATGGGGAGCTGTAGGATATCATGCTTTTGTATACAGGTTCCAAAGAATCAAAAGACAGTAAGATGCTATGGTTTAAAAGTCAAAGATTTTGCTGTTGTTTTAAGCACAGGTCATATTTTTGAGAAACACCAGTTTGCCAGTATTTTTATGGTCCATATTTCCATGTCGCTCCTCCCTCCCCAGCAGCAGCTACAATCTCTAGGGGTGAGGAGAACACAAAGCCCTATTGAGTAGGGGCTGAATAAAAGCGACATTGAAGCACTAGAAAATCGGCCCCTGCGCTATCTGGAGATGTTGTGCTGTCTCTCAAGCCAAGTGTGATGAATCAAGCACACAGAAACCCCACTCTGTCTGAATACAGAGAGGCAAAGAAGTTTATAATTGAGTGTCCCCACCATGCTATGATGAAATTTTGCTTTTTTGCACAGTCATTTTTGAACAGTCATTTTTCTTCTGAATACCTCACTGATGGCAATTCTTCTTTAGAAACTGCCCGACTGGGACTGCCAACCTTTATGAAAGAAGCATGTGTGCTTCCCTGACTGAGGGTCTTTGGCGGTTTAAGACAATCCAACTGTTGGCTGCCACATCCCATCGTACTGCTGTGCCTCCAAATCTCAACACTTCATTTCAGTGTGCTTGGCCAAGAGAGCTACTTGCTTGGGCAGATGAGCTTCTCTGCCAGACCAGCACACAAACTTCCCAGCAAACTCTTCAATGAGCACCAGAGCGAAGCAGGGATGTGGGAGCAGTGGAGACAACTCCAGAATGGTGTGGGACACGGCCTTGAATTCACAGCAATGCAGCATTTACTGTACCCGTGGGCAGAGCCTGTTAAAGTACTGGAAGACACTCACAAACCTCTTCAAATTTGAAATTTAAGAGGAGTTATGTCAACTAATTAATCAAGCTGTAAATGGTATTACAATGAGATATTAATTGTCATTAATTATCTACAGCATGAGTTCTAAACTTGTGTACACCAGCTGAGGTGGATGGTTACATGATTAAGAAATTTAATTTTTAAAGTACCTGAAAGAACCCATCATAAATAACTCCTGTGTGGTCTTTGACAAATAGCTTCCATCTCCTTGCTGTAGAGAGGACAGGGTCCTGCTGGCCAGTTATTTGTCAGGTCCACAAAACACATCAGTTTTTGCAGCTGAAATGAACAACTATGGCCAAATTTACTTGGAAGCATTCAGAGCACTTGGAAGTCAGACATTTCTAAAACTTCCAAATAAAACAGAGCACCTCAAGTAAACAAAAATTCCCCTTAAATCAAATGTAACTGGAATATCTGCAACGACATAGCTGAGTGACACAGTAAGTGGTCAGACTTGATTTAGAAAGAACACTTGTGTTTGAGAGCAAAACAGCAATTGAGTTCCCGCTGCATTTGTTCATTCTTACCATTCAACATCATCAAGCCCTTTACATAAGCACTACTGGCACAGGCATCAAAGGAGACAAAAACATGCAAATAATGTAATCAGCCATAACGAGCAATCTCTTGAAAAAAGTTAAAAATACATTGGGAATGAAGACAGACTGGAGAAACTGGACTGATGTGGCTCAGCAATACCTCTTGAGCACTGACAGACCAACCTAAAAGCATCTTTTTACCACAATATCCAGGCCTTAGTTCACAGATTGTACTGCCACATCCCAGAGATGGCCTCGTGTATCCCAAAAGTGATGGCAGACCCAAAGCACATGCCCATGTTTTAGGTTGATGAGCTTAAATTCCCCTCCAGTGACAAATGCACCAAGCAGTGGTGAGAAGTGCAGGGACACGACCGTTCCTACAAACGGGACTAAGGAACCAGTGTCAATTAAAACTCAAAGCTGGGTGAACTCACCTGGAAAGTGGATTTTATGCACTGAGCAGTTTTTGAAGTACTGCTAGAGGAGGTGATGTCTTTGGAGGAGGCAGTTCTGAATTGGCTCTTTCTAGAGGCAGGTGCTATTTCCGTGCAAGGGGTCAGGCAAGAATTCATTATTAGCAGGAAGGTATCATTCCAATATAAAAAATATAAGAGTATTGTACCATCCATCACAGAGTGATTCCATCTCAAATTCCAGTTATTTTGATTCTTCAGAGTTTAGTAGTTTGAAATCAGGAAAAACCTTGACATTTCTAAAGCAGTGTTGTCCTCCATTAGTGACAATTTGTCAGCCTGTGTTTGTCTTGTCAGCTGTTGTAGACAACTATGTTCTGACCACAGGCAGTTTTTATCTTTTTCACTCAAAATACTTTTATTAAAAAAGAAATAAAAAATAAAAACACACCACCTTGAAATTTGTTCAGATAATGGCCTGGGAGTCATGTCTTTCAGCAATTCAAAGACTTAAGCAGCCTCAACTACATGAGTTTTGGGTCATTGTTAAGCTTCTTAAATTACATGGTTGAAAATCATGGAGAAAACTGCTACAGCTTTCTGCTCCTTAAATGTTCCCCTGTACTGACATCCACCTTAGGCAGAGGGGCTACTTTATATGGAACTGCTTGTTAAAGGATAGACAAATTGCTTTTTCAATGAGACAAAAGAAGAAAAAACTGCAAGGGAAAAAAACAGCCATATTCTCTAGCACATTTTCTTTTTCAAGGATTTCAAAGGCTGACACTGAAAGTCCGTATCCAAGTCTTCATGCGCCTGGAATGACTTCAGAGAAGCAACCCCAGGTTTCTCTTCCTCATTTGCAGGTCTTGTTTTTGGAACAACTTCTTCAGGAAGTCAGGTATGTGCAGCCCTCCTAACTGGCTGACTGGATGAGCTCCTCAGTGATGGTGCCACCTGGAGAAGGCTCGAGAACAGGTTTATTTGGGCATCATTTAGAATGGCCAGAGCTGCCTTCGCCACACAGCACCACTGTAACCGCGGGCTGCCTATGGCTCTGCCGGAGACAAACACAGCCTATCTGAATTCTAGGAGCCTGACAACTCATTTAGAACTGCAGCTGTAAAATCAACATTGCAGACATAAGAGCTTTCAGACGGTTTTGGGATTGAAAAACTTCACTCACAGACACATATGCAAAAACAACAAAGCCAGGCCCATTTGTACACAGGCACTTTGGGAAGCTCAGCAACATGGAAACAAAGCTTTTCCAAAGGTGTTCCTGGCAGTTCAGTTTCCCACTAATCTTCATAACTTCAGCTTGTTTTATTATTTGCTTTTAATTGTACAATGTCTCCAGGAATGCAAATTCCCATTTTTAAGAAGGTTTGAAAAAAAAACCAAACCAAACAACAAAAAAACTCATTTTAAAAGCAGAAGTAAATAAAATGGACTGGCAGCCATTTAACATTTTCTTCTTGAGGACCTGTCAAAGAAAAGTGTATCTGATATTGTCCAAAAATTCAAGCCCAACACATCCAATTTAGTCTTCCTCCATATTAAGAAACCAGTCCAGATTCACTTCACGTGTCAAAGCCCATTAAATTAACTTATCTGCAGGAACAACCATTCTGGTAAAATTACACACCAACTGAAGACTCTCAGAAGAGATGTTTCAGTTACGTAACCTCCATCCCTCATAAAAAAAGGGCTTTTATTATTCACTAACTCAATACATGTATTAATGCACTCATACACTACACACGAATTTCCAGTGCCAAACGCCAGCGTTTTAAACCTGTGTCTCCCGTAGGTATTGCAGGAGGGAGAGGTTGTGTTCTCCCTGTAATCCTATGAACTCTCTAGTTTTGCAGAGGCACAGCTAACGATGAATTACACAAACCAGTTCCACCTCTCCAGAGCTCAGAGGGATGGCAGGAGGACTTCAGCTCAAGTCCACAGGGACTGTGGAGCAAGTTACTTGGGAGACACACTGACAACTACTCTGTGTTTTCATATGATGAGTAGTTGCAAGTGGCTGCAGCTCCACAGAAGTCAGCTTGCAGTGGCCTGTTGTGGCCAACAGAATCCTAAAGTGTTAACTTAAAATAGTAGAAGTCTTTAACTAAGACAACCCATATGCAGAAAAATGCCAGACATAAAACACTGAAGGGAGCAATGGACTGAAATTGAGATAACTGCTATTTCCAGAGCTGTGCAGCCTCGTCTGGGTATAAACACATGGAGAGGAAATTTCAGTTAGATGGAGTAAAGCTGATGAGCAAAATGTTTCCATTTTTGATTCAGAAGTTTTAGATAATGAGAAATGGGGGTTATAGGGGTTTTTATTTCAACAAGTTGGCGACCAACTGAAAGAGGAAGAGGATCAGAGACAGCAGATTGTGTACTTCCTCCTCCCTGGGATACTGAGGCAAGTGCTTAATATTTACAGGGGTAACCAGCTTTTGTTTGGGACCAAATCTCAAAACTCACACCTTATCAGTTACTTCTGTGTGTCTGAAAATGTAGTTTAAGGAATACAGGCTGAAAGCCAAATGCAAAGCTAAGCAAGTTGTCTCCAGCTACCTCTCCAGCAACCTGGTGCTGTTTAGGTACAGCTGCCCCACAAAAGCTCTGTTCAACGTAGGCAAGCTCCTTCCATACCCTGAGCAGATGCCTTTCCCCCAGCGTGCAACCCCATGTGTGCCAAGGTTTCATAAATAAGGGGAATTTTTCACACAGTTGGACAAAGCCAGAGTTTGTGCCTCATGACAAACCAAAGCAGGCTCCATACCCACAGCAGCAAAGTGCAGGAATACCTTCATTTCCAGCCTGGTGGATTATCCTTTCTATAGACCTGACAGGGATCTGAGCTGGTAAAGGAGCAGCAGTGTGCTACATGGGCACCGTGCCCCTCATCGATGCAGCTGGAGCAGCAGATGCAACTATTGGCACAGGAACTATTCCTTCCTCAGACAAACAAGTTAAAGTGATAAAATGTTGTTATAAGCAAAAAACACATTAGTTACACAAGTCGCTCTAAGCTGCCATGACAGAAATCACACGCTGGTGTGTAATGTGGACTTGATCTTCAGCTAAAACTTTCAAAGTGAATCCTCATCTTGGATGCTTAGCAACACAAATGTTTTTTTTATTTAAAAGTGTTTCTAGCAGCGATATCTGGACAGCATTCAATAATTATCCAAAAAGCCACTATATTTATCAAAGCAGAAATGATAATTCTTATTTCACTTTGCCTATCACTCAGAGCATGCTGCATTATGACCTTACTAAAGGCTTCCAACTTGAGGCTCTTTCAACCAGGTTTTGTCAGTTCAGACAACTGTTCATGGCAAGTTTAATGATAATTGTAAGTAAATTGTGCTCTTGAAGGCATCAACAAAATCGTAAGAGGAATGAGCTCTACACAAGACTCCTTGATGACTAGTAATACAATATTGCTAATGAATAAGATGATGAAAATCCAGACATACATCAAGGCTTTTAGTTCTAGATCAAGAATTAAAACAGTCATAGCACGTCACTAAAAACTGTACCTGAAAAGCTACTTAAAAATGCTGTTGAAATTAGGACATAAATACCAGGAAAAAAAAATAGGCCAGTGCTCTACTGCTTTTCACCTGCCTCTGAAGACATCTTGTCAACAGCGTCTACACTCTACTGTGCTTAGACTTCCTGACCTCTCAGATTTCCCCTTCCCCAGGCCTTTAAAGACCAAGCCTCAAACTCTCCACAGTCAGCCAATATAATGACTGCCCTATGGAAAGGTGTGGCAAAAATGCCTCTCCTCTCTGGAGCAGCAGCTAACCTGGATGGCTTCCAAAGAGAAGAACATCTCCAAACATCCTGATGGCTGTCCAAATTTGTGAGGGCTCAAATTCATCTTCAACCACTTCATCTCTCCATCAGTCTCACTGTCAGATTACAGATTACCTTGCTTCTCTCACATGTGCTTACAACAAAATACAGGTAGAAAGATAACCCTGAGGTTTCTTATTCCTCTTCCAACATGATTTTTAATCTCTGCCAGGCATTCTACAGACCCTTTCATATGTAATTTCTTGTAGCATTAGAAAACTGGCCTCAGAAAAAAACCCTATCCTTACGAAAACGAAAGTTATCCTATTAAAAGGTCACTTGCCTTTACTTATGCATGATATATTAAATTTGTATATCCCGTTTTGGTGGAAAATGGAAGGACTTTTTCTGCTGAGGCTTTCCTCTACTGATTATTAATGTAAGGAAAACATGATCTATGATGAGAACTTTATTTATTAATTAGTTGACTAATAAAATGAACTTACAAGCAAAGTGCCTTAGTTCTTGAAGAGTGTCAGGATTTAGAGAGCACATTAGGGTTATACTCATCATTTACTGAAGCCATTTGTTTTAATTTGCTGCCAAGGTTATCTATAGACAAATTACAGAAAACGTGTTCTTTGCAAGAGACATTTTGCTCTCCATCGTAAAATGGGAAATTAGTCTCAAGTTGGACTAACTCTGCCTCTCTGCCTCAGACCATAGCACAAGGACATTTCCCTTCTAATACACAGTTACCTTAAAAATAAAAGCTAGTAAAGGACAAACTTCAATTTGCAGACTTTTTGCCCCTGCAAATTAGTTTACTGAACACGAAATAGGTGCTTGGATACTACAGTAACGACTGAAAATGACCCCAGTCCAGAAAATGCTGACCATTGAGAGATGAATGTGCCCAAAGTTCAGGAAACATTACGTGTCAGTATTTGATTTGGGTGTCCTGCAGCACTGCCTGCCCTTTCCCCCAGGAGACATCAGCCATCTGCCAGTACAGACACAGGGCTTTGCAGGCGAGCATGGAGAAACAGCATCTGAAGGATGAGCAAAGTCAGTGCACTCCCACCTCCAAAGGTGCTAGTTTCATACACTGTGCAAACTTTGGGCATCAGGTGGATAATCACAGAATGTTAGAGATTGGAAGGGACCTAGAAGATCATCTAGTCCAACCCCCCTGCCTGAGCAGGATCACCTAGACCAAGTCACACAGGAACACATCCAGGCAGGTCTTGAGTGTCTCCAGAGAAGGAGACTCCACAACCTCCCTGGGCAGCCTGTTCCAGAGCTCTGTCACCCTCACTGGGAAAAAGTTTTTCTTTGTGTTAACCCTAAACTTCTTGTGCTCCAACTTGCACCCATTGCCTCTCGTCCTGTCATTGGATGACACTGAGCAGAGTCTGGCTCCATCCTCCCTACACTCACCCTTAACATATTTATAGACACTGATGAGGTCCCTCCTCAGTCTCCTCTTCTCCAGGCTAAAGAGCCCCAGCTCTCTCAGCCTCTCCTCAGCAGGGAGATGCTCCACTCCCTTATCTTGTAAGGACTGATTTATTTCTAGATCTGCTGGATGCTTCCAGTCCGTGCTTCGTTTTTAATAAACGTGTGAGAGGCACAAACACTAAGTGTGCACTTTATCACACAGCTACGCCCACCTGAGTGCTATCTCATGAGCACAGGGCTGCCAAGCCTGTTTTTCAAAACCTTTGCTGTGTCTGAAGCCCAAAAGCTGGCTATTATATTAAACCCAAGCTATGTTTTACCCACTCCAGATATTTTTCAAAGCCTTTCACATGGAAAACCTGCAGCTGTTACGACTCCCTGAAGAATATTTGAGCTGCAAGAATAAGCAAATCAGGATAAATTGCAATAAAAATTGTTGCAAGGGTGCAGGGCTTTGGGCTCTTAAGGAGTGGTATTTTTAGACCAAAGAATTACTGTAGGACATCGGGGTAGACAGTCAGGGCAGCAGAAGGGGAAATGTCAGAGCAGAGGCTACAGATAGCTCATGGAGTTAAGTGCCCAAATGTGATTCTTTACAAGCAAATAAATATGCAGTCTGCATCTGTTCATGGGTTTTCACTGAAGATGAGAAAATCATCTCTCCATATGCAAGATACAACCCAGTGCATTAAAAAAAAAAAAAAGCACAGACCAGTCTTTTTAGATCAATTAAAGCAATTTGGAAAAAAATGCTGCTTATGAAACATCAGAGAGCTTTTGCCTCCTTGGCCTTACCAAAGCTTCTCTGAGAAAGAGACTGAAAAATAAAGTTGAGAAAAATACTTGACACAGGGATACTGGGTCCCAGAACAGTACAAGATTATTCAATGTTTTTAAGGAATTACAAATTCTCCCATTCCAAAATATTCCTTCAGTAAGCAAACAGCTCCTGGAAGATTTTAACCTGGACTCTGTCCTCATCTACATTTTAACTACTTCATTTATTAAGGTTTGAAAACCTTTCCCCATTAAAACCACACAGTACACAACACTGACAAATTGACAACCTTATTTTTCTTTTTCTAAAGCATTCAACAGTGGAGCAAAAGTTTCTTCTTAACATTTACGGCTTTTTCACTTTTCAGACTAGCCAGGAGCATCCCTGCAGTGCTACAGGGAGCAAGCACAAAGGCAGCTTGTGCACCAGCAGCAAACTTCAAAGCCAGGGCTGAACAAAGAGGCAGCACCAGGCTAAATGACATCAGCACCAAGTCCCAGGGAAATCTCCTCTCTACCAGGAAGGAAAATAAAATGCAAGGATGCCAATGCCAAATGCTCCTTCCTCAAGAGCAAAGTTACAGGTTGGAGAGCCAAGACTACGTCCCCCAGAATCATAAAGCACCTGGGACACAAGTAAGCACTTCATCATCTGTAAATGGGGAAGAATTTCATTGTTCACAAGGGAATTTCACTTTTTCTTATACTGGTTCCCTGAATGACATCTTTTTCTGTGATTTTGTGTGCTGCACTCTAATTGGCTTCTCAATTCCTGAATTAAGCTCCTTTAACAAAGCTCAGGCAGAGCACTAGCTTGTTAACAGACTGCCTGTACAGAGCAATTTTGAAAGCTGTCTTTGAAATGTATTACTCAATGGAGATGAGTCTTATTTCACTATTCTACCATTACTCCGTTTTGAGAAGCCAGGATAAGGGGGTTAGTATTGTACTAAGTGAGAAACAAATCAGATGGCAGCTCTGTGGGACATGGCTTTGGTGTGGTTTCTCTAGGAGGCACAAACCCCAGCAGGAAAATCAGATTTTTGTGGTTATTGCACCTTTTGGTCAAATTTGGCTGCTTGGACTTCAGAAACTGCAAAGCAGAGAGTGCTCTGCTGCCAAGAAGGGAACATTCAAAATGAAATTATCCAAATCATGTGCTTGCATCTCTTTATGGGTCTGTAAAAGAGAGTACTTGAATGGTCCATAAACTGCAGGAGAAAGAACTCTCCATGCTAACCCAGGGCAGAAGCAGCACTGCAACTCCTCCTGATTAGACAAAATCTGCAACACTTCAGTGTAAAAAGAAATAATTATACACACACACACACACACACACACACACACACAGAGTTATTTAGCACAGTCCCCTGTAGTGGGTAGCTCACCAGGAGAGCACCAGTGATTCCTCCAGGTCACAGAACAAAGGGGTACTAAATCCAAGGTGTGAAACCTCTCACCAGTTACTTCCCAGTTACCTAGTGCAGAGCAGGTCTGTGGTGCGTGTTTCTTCCCATCACTTCACATTAAGGGGAAGGACACATCCTCTTCTACATCAGAACCACAGGAGCCTGTCAATCACAGCATGATACACAACATAGCTCCATTCTGCACTGCAGCTGTTTTGTCACATTTGATGTCTTGAGTCACTCAGCAGCATTTCTGAGGGTAGTTACGACAACTCCCCAGCACACTTATCTCCCACTGAACAGAGGGAAGCAATCACTTCTCATCTCACCAAGCGGAACATCTTCTGTCCTGCTCTTACACAACCTCTTATTGTTTCTCTGGATACCTGCAGTCCAGTTTTCTGCCCGAGACCAGAATCATACGAGAACTTTCAACCATCCTTCTCCATTCTGGCAGAGACACATCAAGATACTACAAATGCAACCCCCCTGACCTGTCTTACTTCCCAGTAAACCTGACACCATGTACACTCCTCAGTGTCTCTCCATCCCCTCAAGAAACGGGGTTGGCAGGAGCACTGAGCCCCGAAGCAGAGCATATACGTTCATCCATCTACACTCGTAGAAGAGGTTTACAAGCCATCTAGATCATGCTACTCTATAGTTCTAGTTATATTTTAGACAGCAAAAGCAATAAGCAAGCCTTCAAAAAGTTGTTGCAGCAGCATATCATTTTAGCAGAACCTTTTGATGCCAGTCAGAAATATTGTTTAATGCGTACTTTCACGGGAATAGTCTTTCTTGAAAGACAGATTGTTTGGCTGAATAGAGGTTCTGTAAAACTCATTTGCAGCTTGGCATTTTGCACACAAGGTAAGGTCAGTAAGAACCACTCTTAAGTGCCAGCGAGGACAGCCACCCATTGCTTTTCAAACAGTGCACATATTCTGAAGGAGCAGGGAGTAAGGGCTCACCTAGCAGGGGCAAGAGGGAAGCTCCCAGCTGAAGCAGTGCAATTACTCCTTTGTAATTACGCCAACAAACTCTGAGCAGAGACACCAC